>MU182766.1:263122-282271 GCA_016904865.1 Pissodes strobi
GGGGGGGGGGGGGGGGGGGGGGGGGGGGGGGGGGGGGGGGGGATACGCTCCTCCAAACCGTCGTTTAACGGAACGAGATTTTCTTGCTTTCCTACTACCGGGTCGCAAGTCACTCCTAATTGGCGACTTCAACGCACATCATGTCAGCTTCGGTGACAACAGAACCGAGCATAAAGGCAGAATCCTGCACGCCATAATTGAAAACAATCTGGACATCCAATATCATCGCCCGAATGCCCCAACATACTACCCTTCTGCTGAAAACTTCAGGCCCTCATACCTGGACATTGCGATCTCCCGAGGGATGACTAGGCTTGATCCGCTGAAAGTGATAAGTGACCTAAACTCGGATCACCTTCCAGTCGGTATAAGTCTGCCGGCACTAAGGATCGATAGGCGGCCGGAAGCCTACGTGACAACTGTCGCGTACACAAATACTGACTGGAGGGCGTACCGAGAAAGGTTAAACGAGGACACGGTCATCCCCCGGCAGATCGATACTGTCCAGAAGCTAGAGACTGAAGTTGACACGTTAACGTCCAACATCCAGCGCGTCCGTGACGCAATCTGTCCGGTAGTCAGGAAGAGACCATTCGTGGAAACTCTTCCTGGCGAAATCCTCAATCTCATTAATTTCCGGAACCGGTTGCGACGTAGGTGGCAAAGAACTAGGAACGTAAACGAAAGGCGCCGTGTGAGCGCGATTACTGACCAGATTAAACAGCTTATACGAGAGCACAGAAGTGCGAAATGGATGAGCTACGTGAACGAACTAGGCACGGAGGATGGGTCCTTATGGAAGCTCGCAAGGCGAGTCCGCAATGCTCCCCCTCAATACCCGGTGCTAAAGCATCGAGGACATGAAATCCTGGACGACCAGGGGAAGGCGGAGGTATTCGCGGACTCCCTTGAAGAGATTCACAGACAGGCCCCTGATACCGTGCCATTGCATAGGGAGATCACGCAGCGAGTCCATCTGTTCAGTAATCGTGCTTACCCGATACCGCCGTCAGTTTTACAAAAATTGAGCGTAACTCCTAGCGAGATTACCAAAGTCTTGAGCCGCCTGCCGAAAAACAAGGCTCCGGGAATTGATGGCATCCCTTACCTGCTCCTGAAAAACCTTCCCAGGAAAGCCGTTATACAGTTAATGCACATCGTAAATGCCATAATTCGCTTGCAGTACTTCCCGTCCCCCTGGAAGACTGCGAGAATAGTGCTGTTTCATAAGCCGGGGAAAGATCCGTCCCTGACAACGTCTTATAGGCCCATATCGCTCTTGAGTACATTGAGTAAAGTCACCGAAAAGCTCTTATTGTCGAGGCTTAGCGGGGCAGCCGAGAGGCTGGGCATTCTCCCTAAGGAGCAGTTCGGCTTTCGCAGTGGGCATAGCACGAGTATGCTTGCTGCGAGGGTAGTGCAAGGAATATATGACAGTTTCAACAAACGGCATTGCACAGCCCTGCTTCTCCTCGATATAGAGAGAGCGTTCGACAGGGTGTGGCACGACGGTCTGCTGCATAAACTCTTTATTGAGTACGAGTACCCTCTCTACTTAGCAGCGCTCGTCGGGTCGTACCTTGCCGGACGCTCCTTTTCGGTGAAGGTGGGCAATGCCACCTCCTCACTAAGGCCGATTGAATGCGGCGTCCCGCAAGGAACAGTACTATCTCCGCAGCTTTTCAGCTACTACATAGCCGACTTTCCTTCCCACCCGGACTCGTCTGCGGCTTTTTATGCGGACGATACCATTCTCTACTCAAGTGCCCCTCACGCGCAGTCCGCCATTGATAACTTGAGTCGGCACATGGAGCTGATCCTTGGTTATTATGAGAGGTGGAAGATAAAATTGAATGCCGGGAAAACCGAACTTGGCGTTTTCACAAGGAAACGATCTCAAAGGGATGTACAACCCCTGCGGATATTGGACACCGACATAATGGCCAAAGATCGGATCAAGTATCTAGGAATCGTACTCGATAGGGGGCTTAGGTTCCACAGCCATATCGCGTATATTAAAAGTAAGAATATGACCCTAATTAACAAACTGGGAATGCTGGTCAGGCATAGATCAGTCCTCAGCCCCAGGAATAAGATAATCTTATATAAAGCGATAAGAAGGCCGACGGTCCTATATGGGGCGCCGGTATGGTGCTCCGTGGCCGAAACGCACTTAAAGTCAGTCCAGATTATCCAAAATAGGCACTTGAGAGCTGCATTTTCGGCGAGCATATACACCCGGATCCGGGACCTGCATAGCTGGGCGGACATTGAATACGTTCGCGAATACATTGACCGCCTAGCATGCAGGTTCTACGACATAGGGATACGTGGCTCGCCGGAAACGGCACATATAGCGGATTCACGTTTCGACCCGGAGCACCGGCCACCCCATGGCCCAATACACGGCAGGACAACGCTGTTTTACCTGGAGCCTAGACACCCCTAAACAAGAAAAGCGCCTGAATACGAAAAGTCAATTGTAAATATGTAAATATGTATATATGTTATCCCGGGGGATAAAACCCACCCTACAGTCCCTTCAAAAAGAAAGGAGTAGCAGGAGCTCAGAAGTAACGCCTGAAATAGGAAAGATCACCTGAAACAGTGTAATGTAGTAGACTCCGTCCACAGCGCGCAGTGGGCGGGGCCTGCTAGACACTAGGTCTCGTATAAAACAGGCCGACCGGCTCAAGTTCTAGTCATTCCACGTACGCAATGGCGTGCTGTGTTCCTTATACCCTGCAAGCAAATCGTGGACTACGATGCCCAGCTCCTTGACGCAATTCCTCCCTCACCAGGGTGATGCCATAGTATGGCAAATCCCACGAAATTTATATAATGTATATAGTTAAGGTATGAATGAGGGAGTGAATGGGGAGTGAAAGCAAGAGCGGGAAAAGCCAAAGAAACGTGAAGTGGAGTTTTTTAATTAAACTTTTCTCCACAATTCTAACATTCCAATATTTAACCACCTGAAATCTGAAGCCGTCAACTAGCTATGTATAGCGGAAACACTGAAGCGCTATTGAAGGGATTGAATCCCAAAGAATATTAGTCGTGTGGCTGGTTACGAAACGTAGGATTAAGGGTCATAACAACGACCCCCCTCGTAAAGGGATGGTATATGCATAGGGCTGTGTGGCTCTGCGTTGCTCCAACAAAGGAGCCGGAGCTTTGGAACATAAGATTTATGTATATTCTTCTTTTAATACCTGCGAAGTAGGACATATTGTAAACGAAATGAACTAAATATATGATTATTGATTGATTGATTACTTATGCAGCGTGAGGATTTTATAGTGTTACAAGGCAATATCTCATAGATGGTTTGAAATATTTTAATATGGTAGTTTGTACTTGTCGCCTTAGTTTTCAGTAAAATTCGTCGCTATGCTACCAGTAAAACAACTGCAAAGATTTATGGTGTAATTACTTAGTTTTTAAAGAAGAATAGATTTTTCGAGTAAAAGTTTTACCTTTTCATTAAGAGTTGTCACCCGCCTATTAAAATGGGGAAGAATGTGTAAAATAGCTTAAAATATGTCTACCGGTCTCTTTGTTACATTTTGTTAAGATATTTCAAATCAAGCTTAAGATATCGGCTTGCAACACTTCAAAATACTCACCCTGTATAACCCTAACTAACTGAAACAAACCGAAGCCAACTAAAACGAACTAAGCTAATCGATAAAGCAATGCATAAAACCAATTTTTTCTACAGCCGCGCGCAAAATAACTAAATACTAAATTCAAATGAAATTGCAAAATCGACGAATGCCGTGGATCCTTATTTTGCGCTCTAGCGCGAACATGGAAAAGGAAATTCTCACTTTTTCCGTCTAGTGTGCTGAATGGTCATGGAAACCGAAGATAAATAAATGACAGTCGTGCGTTTGTTACAGTTTGTTGCTGGCACTCCTGTTCTAAATATGCCCGAAGCCCGAACATAATATGTCAAAACTGACAGTCATTTGCAAATTTCAGAATACGTATAGAGAAAAATGTGCATTTAATTTTAAAAAATGCGGCTGTAGAAAAAGTTATGTGTGTTTTTCGAGCGCAAAGTAAGATTGCCGTTTTCGAAAGATTACTGCGCTCCGCTACGCGTCGCGCAGTAACATTCTTTCTCAAGCGGCAATCCGTTACTTTGCGCTCTAAATACACAAATAACTATTAAATCAAGTTTTTACCAACTGCAAATCTGTCAACACTCCTGTTCCAAGTAAATTAGCCTATAACAGCACTAAATTTGAAAGGGAAATATAATAGCCCTCCTCGAAACTTTATCTATTGTTTGTGACGAAGGTACCTAAATAAAAATACTAAAGAGCTTTGGGAATGTTTAAAAAGGGTCCTATGACATCTTAATGATATAATAAACTTGATTTATATTCGAGGATTATGTTGGTTCTAATTGGGAAAGGTATTGATACAAAAAAATAGAAAAGGTATTTTTATTTAGGTCGCAGGTCGCTCAAATGAGCGACATGCTTTCGTAGTGATCTTAAGTAAAAGCAACTAAACAGAGTTAAATTAAATTCGCAAATACTTATTACTTCCTATAATCAATTTCCAATTTAATTTCAATTTCCTATTTCATATTCTTTATAGCAGAGCACGATTATCATAAAATAAAATAAAAAACGCTCTCAAAGGTCGAGTAAAGTAGAAAACGCAACCTCGAAAACAATATGATTAGCATCACCCTACACTTCTTGCGAGATATCGTTGGAAAATAAGTCTACTCCGCCTGTAATACGTGTCTCAAATTTGAAGCAATATTTAAATCCATTAGCAAAAGCTAAAATCAGCCTTTCTGTTTATTTTAAGCCAATTCAGTAAGAAATCATTTCCACCATAAGATCTGTAAATGAATTTGACTGTGTATCGATTGAAAAAAAATAACTGGAATAGTTGAGATTTTTTAATTCTGCAATGACGTTGGGTTAAGGCTCTGGCGACCGAGTCACGGCAGTATAACCGTTCTATCGAGAGTACGGGATATGAGCTCTCAAAACGACCCACTACCCACCCACACTAGCCAGTGCGATAGTGAAACAGCTAAAACACCCCTTAGATACTCTTAAACATGACAGACACGGCCCTCAGTCCCCGGCAGTCCCAATATCCCCGGCCAAGGTGACGGTCGGAAGAGAGTTGGGGCAGAGGGTGCTAAGAATCACCGGAAGAGATCAGGTCACCATGGAAAAATACGAATGCATGTCATTTGGTATAATGTCCAGACCCTCCTATCGGAGGCAAGGCTATTGGAGATGGAGAAAGAACTAAAAAAGATAAAATGGGCTATAGTCGGTATTAGCGAGGTAAGACGTAAACGAGAAGACCAAATGATACTTATATCCGGCCATATTATGTTCCATCATAGAGGAGAAGAAAACACATCAAACGGCGGAGTCAGCTTCTTCATGCATAAAAGATATATACCAGATACAATAATATAGATATAATATCTATTTGGTTCTGAAACTAAACTCAAGATATAGGCTTAAAATTATACAGGTATATGCACCAACAACGAGTCATTCAGACGAAGAAACCGAGGAATTCTATGAGGAGGTCAAAACCGCCTTACGAAAAACACAAACGTATTACACTATATGATGATGGAGGACGTAAATGCCCAATTGGGAATCAAGCGAGATCACGCAGAACTAGCCGTGGGTAATTTTGGCTATGGCGGAAGAAATGAGAGAGGAGATTAGCAATGAATTCATTCGATAAAAAAAACCTCAGCGCAAGTGGAAATGGATAAGCCCAAACGGAACAACAAAAAATGAAATAGACTTTATAACAATGACGTATGTCATTGCTTTATAATGACTAACAGAAAAGAGACTATTCAAGACATAGTGGTCCTAAATAAATTCTCGTCTGGAAGTGATCATAGAATGGTCCGAGCAAAAGTATACTTTAATATTGTCATGGCTAGCAACGATCCTGTTTTTGTGCTACCCTATAGAACTGGCCTTGCCGCGCCGTGTCTATGTATGAGTCATCGCCGGCCGGCCACGAAGATTGAGGAACGCTAGAATTATCTCGATGCCCTGGTCGAGAATCATATAGAGTGGCCTCGCTTCTTCCCGAGTATTCGTGATAGATTTGAGATTGTATATAAGGAGCAGACCTAAAGCATGTTTAGTTAGTTAATCATTGAGTGTTGAACTGTAAAGGTCTAATAGTTGTAAATATATAAGAGTAGTTCAGTGTGTTTAATTGTATACAGTGATAGAGAATAGAGAGAGTACCTATTAGTTTAAAATAGTAAAGTTGTAATTTCGTTCAGAACCCACATGAAAAACGTAACATTTGGTGTCAGAAGTTGGATTGTGAAGGGACCGAACTTGTGAAGTATTTTTCGAGGAAAGAAGAGAGTACAAGTACGTCAACGAGACTGTTTGATTGGTGGATTCTGTGAAAATTTTATAACATTCTATGGTCAATACGAGGCAACAAACGGCAGAAATGGAGTAAATAAATAAAATGCTGGCCGATTTCATGGAAAATTTAAATGCTGAGAGGCGAGCGGATCGGGATGAGGATGAACGTAGAAGGCAAGCGGATCGAAAAGAGGAGGAACGTAGAAGGCAAGCAGAACAGGACCGGCTTCAGAAAATTTTTCAAGATCAAGAAGATAAAAAGCAAATAGAACAGGACCGGCTTCAGAAAATTTCTCAAGATCAAGAAGATAAAAGGCAAGCGGAAGGGGAACAGGATGAACGTAGAAGGCAAGCAGAACAGGACCGGTTCCAGAAAATTTTAGAAGACCAAGAAGCTAAAAGGCAAATAGAACAGGACCGGCTTCAGAAAATTTTACAAGACCAAGAAGCTAAAAGGCAAATAAACAGGACCGGCGTCAGAAAATTTTACAAGATCAAGAAGACAAAAGGCAAGCAGAACAGGATCGGCTTCAGAAATTTTTTCAAGATCAAGAAGATAAACGGCAAGCAGAACAGGACCGGCTCCAGAAAATTTTACAAGACCAAGAAGATAAAAGGCAAATAGAACAGGACCGGCTTCAGAAAATTTTGGACGGGCAAAATGAGAAATTTGAAAAAGAAGTAGACAATATACAAAAAGAAATGAAGAATCTTCAGGCAGAAGCTACCAGACTAAAAAATAAAGGACCCACCGAGAGGGTATTCGCCACAGGACAGAATATAAAACCTCCAACGTATGACGGTCAAACATCTTGGACAATGTACAGAAGACAATTTGAAGCCGCTGCTGTTGCCAACGGTTGGAATAATGAAGAAATGGCTAAATCACTAATGGTAGCGCTTCGTGGATCTGCCCTAGAACTACTACAGACCATTCCGATCAGCCAACAAGGGAAATATGACATACTTGTAGCTGTCCTGGAGAGACGATTTGGAGACCAGCACAGAAGACAACTGTATCAGGCACAAGTAAAGTCCCGACATCAGAAACCTGGTGAAAACCTGCAAGAGTTTGAGGCAGACGTTAAACGTCTCATTCAATTGGCCTACCCGGGAGCAACGGAAGAATTTCGAGAGGAACTTGCTGCCCAATATTTCGTGGATGGTATCACAGATCCAGAAACTCAGAAAATGCTACGTCTAGCCAAATTTGATAACAGCAGTGAAGCTTTGGGTAGAGCCCTAGAAATGGAGGCGGCCTGTAACATCTCCAGCCAAAAATCAGGGCCGTATCCATCCAAGAAGAAAAGCCGACAAACAGCTGTGAATTAACTGAGATGGGCGAAATTTTGAAGAAATTAACGGAAGTTCTTCAGGCCACAGGGAGATTCCGGGAGCCAATAGAAGATAGGCCACGTAACCGAAATACATCAAATCAGTGCATAGATGTGGCAGGACTGGGCATTTCAAAAGAGACTGCCGAGTGCAACTACGGTCTAGATCTCCATCCAGAGACGCTAGGGCCCCCAACTCAAATCAGGAAAACTTCAATTAGTCAACATTGCGGGGCGGGTGTTGACTAAAGAAGATAAAGCCACCAGGATCGTCTCCATAAAAAGCCTAAGGAAAAGCCGCCGACAGTCTAACTATTAAAGGAAAGATCAACGGAAAAGCCATAACAATTACTGTTGACACTGGTGCGGCGGTATCTTTGATAAGGTCCAACGGAGTTGGAGTTCTACCCATATCAAAGAATGTAGTTTTACGTACGGTTACCGGTGAGACAGCTGAAGTACTTGGGGAAATGGATATTGAACTTCAACTGGGAAGAATTAAATTACACCACACAGTGTTAGTAGCCGATATAGAAGATGAATTTATTTTGGGAATGGATCTCATTGGCCAACATGGATTCTCTTTTGACAGCAAGCTTAATCTTCTGAAGTTTGGCACCGAAGAGTTTATCCTTACCAAAACAGACGATGGCACACCGACTAAAGTAGTGGCGGCATGTACTGTAAGAATAAGCGGAAATACCGAGCTTTTTGATAATTTTTGGGAAATTGGAGAAGGATGTTGGAGGCTGCATCGGACTTATCCAACACCACGATTTGCCTTGCAAACACCTCGTAGGCAAAGCACTAGTCACAACCGACGGCGAAATACCGATAAGGACAGCAAATATTTCATCTAATTCCATTAAAATCAATAAAGGAGATGTGATAGCCACTTGCGAGCCGGTGCAGTGGGTAACCAGTTGCGAAACGCAGTCAGAAGTAACACCCTCAACATCATCTAAGGAAGCCCTAGATCATTTCCAGAAGTCGTGGCATCATCTGTCTTCCGAAGAACTGAAGAGAGCTACACAATTTATCAAAGAGCAGAGCACAGCCTTTGAAAGGAAAAATGGCAATACTGGAAGAACGAACATCATAAAACATAAAATCGACACTGGAAGTGCTCACCCCATACGGCAGCATCCTCGGAGGCTACCAGTGACGAAGCAGCAAGAGGTTACCACATTAGTCAACAAAATGCTTGACGATGGAATTATTGCCCATGGTCGTCTCCTGTTGTCTTAGTCACCAAAAAGGATGGGACTACCAGGTTTTGCGTGGACTATAGAAAGCTCAATGACGTCACCACGAAAAACAGCTATCCACTTCCCAGAATTAATGACACGTTGACGACACTAGCAGGTTCTCGTTGGTTCTCAACACTCGATTTAAAGAGCGGCCACTGGCAAGTAGGCATCGACGAACAAGATAAGGAAAAGACTGCCTTTTCTACCGGAAGTGGTTTATATGAGTTTAAAGTTATGCCCTTTGGACTATGCAATGCCCCCGTTACTTTTGGATGTGTTCTACGAGGCCTCACTTGGAAGACATGCCTGGTCTATCTTGATGATATAATGGTAATGGGAAAAACTTTCGAAGAGCACCTACAAAACCTGTATGAAGTTTTTACTAGAATCAAGAATGCTTCGCTCTTATTGAATCCAAAGAAATGTTTTCTTTTCCAACAAAAAGTTGAATTTCTCGGGCATGTCGTGTCATCAGAGGAAATCCAAACCGACCAACGGAAGATTACAGCAATCAAAGACTGGCCTCGTCCTCGCAACAAACATGAACTGCGGAGCTTCCTTGGACTATGTACTTATTATAGAAGATTTGTTGAAGGATTTGCAAATATAGCTGCACCTCTGCATAAGCTCACTGAAGAACAAGCAAATTTTAACTGGGATCATATCTGTGATTCTGCGTTCAGGAAATTAAAAGCGGCTCTATGTTCTAGTCCAATATTGGGATATCCGGAACAAAAGGGTAAATTTGTATTGGACACAAACGCAAGCAACACCGGCATCGATTAGTTTTATCGCAACTACAAGCAGGAGAAGAACGAGTTATCGAATACGACAGTCGAACACTTTCGAAACCTGAACTGTAACTGTGTAACCCGAAAAGAGCTTTTGGCAATAGTACGGTCTCTTGAGCATTTCCATCAATATCTGTATGGACAAGAATTTCTAATAAGGACTGATCATGCAGCACTTAAATGGCTTTTGGATAGGAAACAGCCTGAAGGGCAGGTAGCTAGATGGCTTGAAAAGTTACAACAATATAACTTTAAGGTTAAGCACAGGACAGGGAGATTGCATAATAATGCAGATGCTTTATCCAGAAGGTCATGCGAGGATAATTGTAAGCATTGCCAAAGTATAGATCAACGGGAAGGATTACTCCCATTAGGCAAATGAAATTTGAGGTTGATCAGCAGTGGACCACAGAACAACTTTAAAAGGATCAGCTTGAGGATAGTGAAATAACACTATTATGGACGAAACGGGGGTACAGACGGTTCCCAATATACTTCCAAACGTGTAGCATCCAAGGCAGTTGCAGCGGTGCAAGGTCAAGCAGTAACAGCTGTATGTGCTGTAAATCCTATAGGCTATTTTAAACCTCCTTTCTTCATCTACGCTCGAAAAAGAGAAAATAGACTTTTAATTAAATGCGGCCCAGTAGGATGCGATATGGCTGTTACCGATAAAGGATATATGAAAACCCCTACCTTCATTAAGTGGTTGAAGCATTTCCAAAAATATGCAAAACCTAGTGAGACCAACACAATCTCGTTAATACTCGATAACCATGTTTCCCACACAAGCTTGGAGGCTGTTATTTTGCAAAATCAAACTACATTTACCTGCTTACCTTGTCGCCTCACAGTAACGATAACGCCCGGTCCTACGTGAGCGATTTGCAGCGAATGCGAACGCGAATCAGTGGCGATGCCGTGCGACTATATTAAATTGAGACTCGATGAAACGGATGAAACAGAAACGGAAAAAGCGACACCAATAAAAAAGATATACAGTTGCTACATGTTTGCCAAGAGTAAAAGGTTAAAAGTTGTTGTCGTCCGATGACTGAAGTTAAGCAACGTCGGGCGGGGTCAGCACTTAGATGGATGACCGGTTGGTTTAGTTTTATGAAGGTTTCACTTCTACCGCGTGCGTGAACTGTTTTTAATTTTATATAGTTTCTAATATCGCTCTGCTGCAGTTTTCACTTCTGTCGTGCGGTTTTAACCGCACACCTTTTTTTAACAGAGTTGAATTCGAAAATTGTACCGTAAGCACCTTTTAGCTGTAAGTGTTATGCAATTTTGTTTTTTAGAAAAATTATTGCAACAAATAAACCTTAAGCCACCATATCAAAATCTTTCCTGTGTATATGTTAATGCTAGTTTAAAAGTTAATAGGTTTTTCTTCATTTTCTAAAAACAACGTTTTTAGACGTATAGTGCAACAGACCGACCCTAGGTATGCGAATTAACAAAGAAAAGTTCTAAAATAATGAAATTCACCGACAAAATTGGAATACACTCAGTATTATAAAAAGCTTTAAAACGCTCATTTCATGCAATCGTACCAAATAAGGGTTCGAGAGACAGGTAGAATGGGGACGCGCATATATATATAAACTAATATATCGCTAATCCAAACCAAAAATTGAAGCCACAACTAAAAGACGGAGCTATTTAAAACTCGCATAAGTCGGTCTTTGTCATTCAGTAAGTTCATACTGCGCAATCGTTAGAAACGCTCTGTGATTAGTTGAAAATATATGTAACAGCCAATAAAGTTATCCCCCTGATTGGCGGTAGTTTATTGGATTTAAATTATTGCCGCTTGCAGAGGTTATTTTTTAAAGCGGATATGCTTATTTGCTGTTTATTTTCAAAGCACAAAGACTCTAAAAATGTCTAAAAACAGTTTTAAATTGAAATTACAATTTAATGTGCACAAGATACGATACGAATCACACGACACAATAAAACACAAATGGATCGATAAACGGAACACGGGTCGGGGCACGGCCACCTATACGACAACCAAATTGATGGTCGATTTATTTGTTTACATTAATATTTTTCAGTCAGTTTTTTCAATTATTTTATAACGTGTAGATATTATAATTATATTTCGAAACGGTTTCTTGTGGGAGATTCCTTGTAAGCTACCTAGATGTCCTTCATATTTAAGTAAAGATGATGAAGAGAATGTCCACACTAAACGCAGAAAGATCAGATTGAATGTTGAGAAATGGAAAGGGGCTATTGCTGAAAGTTCGGATAGAGCAACTACTTACAACGAAATGAAGCAATATCTTTTACTGCGCTACATGAAGCTGATATCAAGATTAATGAACTCGAGGATGGATAGTTGAAAGGAAAAGGAAACTTGTCCTTTTTCTATTTAAATGAACCAGCTGAAGGGTACCCAAGTGTGCAAATGTCTGTGTTTCTGTCAGGTCAGAAGACTTGAAGTGTTTGTGGGAAATTTGTTCATTAAAAAAACATTGTGTTCGGACAAGTCTGATATAAAACTATCAGTACGTGCGGGTTGAGTATATTAAGTACTTTAGATAAAGTGCTTCATGAAGCCAAAATATTTTTGATTGGCAATAAAAATAAAGATGATATAACATCAACTATAGAACTGTAACTTTAGTAACTATTGTATTTTGTAATTGTATGTGTATTTGGGCAACCCTTGGTCTGTTGTGGCTCACATCTGTAGATTCCACTAGGCCAGAGGCTTAATCCCTTTCATGTAATCGAATAGCTGTCTGGGGGTGGAGAGTTTGTCTAGTTTTTTCCATTGCCAGATAGCATAAAACATGCTCCATTGTTTCTTTGCCCTCCAAGCACAAGCGGCATCCCGTTTCTTTGGAAAGCCGTATATCTTGTTCATGTGACGAACTAACTAGATAAGCACTTGTATTTTTACTAAAATGGCTTGCATGAAGATTAGAATTCAACAGTGTCTGTCTAGAACAGCTAGTAAAATTGAGCTGCTTCGAAACCTTCGGTTTGCTTTTATTGTTGCAATACTTATTGGTTCATACGACTGCTTTGAATTTTATTCACAGTACTTATACAACATAGAAAAATCACTGCTTTTTGTATTTTTATATGTGATATTTGTTTTACTTAACATGACTTAAGCTAATTAATCATTTTATTTTATCATGTATTCTGTTATTGCTACTTAAAAAGATTGTGCTTGAGTATGTACTGAATAGGTGAACTAACTAAATAAACCATACACTATATATACCTTTTATTTTTTGTGACTCGTTTTACTCTGAGAAATCTACTTGAATACTTATACGTAAAACACTGCCTTTTGCAACTGCTTTGATCTTGGGCTACATATTTCATTTAACTGTAATCACATTTGTTATTAACTAATCACATAGTTTATATTATTAATACATACATATTATCAAAAATGGAAATTATAAGCCAACAAGCATAATACAAAGCAATTATGTTATTCAGATATTCCGTTCATCTACTACTCGTAACTTTAGTTTATCCCTATCTTTGATATGATTTTTATTTCATGTCTATATTTCTCATATTTATTTTTATAATTAATAAACTTGTGTCCAGTTTTACCATATTGTCTTATTTTAAGATTAAAGGGAAGCACTAAGATAGTAGAAGGGCAAGATTTGCTGCTTCATGGCCTTGTATAGGTGGCCGTGGTCGGGGTCGGCCTCGGCCAGTTTAATGCGCGACAAACGGACCAATAAGAACGTTCCGTACAGAGCGTGCGCACAAACAACTTCCTGAATGACAAAGATAGACTTATGCAAAATTGATATTCCCCTCTTTTAGTGTTGACTTCATTTTCCACTCATTGTCCAAATGACGGTTTAGCAGTATATTTCTTTTTAAGTATATGGGGACGCGTGCCGGGAATCCGGACTAACACCCGACGCGAGACCAATATATACGTCTTTGTCTAATGCAGTGCTTAAATCTGTGGGATTGGAATGTTTAATATTTTCTTGTCGCACTTACAGAGTTAAATGGGATCATTTCCATATAAAAACGCGATGGAAAGCACGAACGGATAGGCAGAAGAAACCTTCTCTCTAACCCTATACATTCGCTTCGGCTGAGTGGTGTTCCTATTTACCTTCGCTTCGGCTTAGTGGTTTTCCCTATATACCTTCGCTTCGGCTGAGTGGTGGCTTTACAATCTTAACATTATTCCCGTAACCTATTTCCTAGCAATTATCGTCAATTCTTAAATAATTAGTCTCTGTCTTAACGATGAACGAAGAGCCAACAAACGTAGTGCCGCAGGCACTAGTTTCAGGGGATAAGAACCTGCTTCTTCGTGGTTTTATATTTTCAATATTGTAAATGGATAAACTACAAGACTTTGTTTTAATAATGTTTTTTTATACTCAAAAGTAAGGGGAAAGGGCACAGCAAACTCATAGTACAGTAGATTGGATTTCGGTAAAATGCGTTCTTTTCTTTGGGACTTATTCCTGCAATAGGTGGTGTACAAAGAAATCTATTAATCAAACTAAACTTCTTTATTATAAATCAATAACAAGATGGGCTATTGTTAGTAAGAGCTTTAAATAGGTATTCCCCAAAATGGTACAAATAAACAAATATAAAAAGGGACCTACTGCGTCGACTGATGCCTTCGTCCCGCCCCCAAAAGAAACCTTCGGGTCACCCCCCAAAAGAACCTGATGACGTAATTCCGTGGGGGATCCCATACGTCCTGGTCAAGATCTTACCGATTATGCTCCCTACTTGTTACTAACTTAGGTATCAATTCCTTAAGGTGTGTAGGTATATCAGGTGGTAGTTACGAGGACTTCCAGAATAAATGTTGCGAAATGACCGAGCATTGAGCACAGTGTAAGGGCATGCCTTTTGGATTTTGATACCTAGCTCCCTTGCAAAATTGTCACCACTTGTTTTAGGTTTGAGGGTCAAATGAAATGATGGAATGCAAAATAAAATGTAATTAACTAATTATACATTGTTTTATAAGATAATGGTTTATTGAAATTTTGTAAGTCTCAAATATCGACATTTTCCTTTCTATTAAAGAAAATAAATGTATTAAAAAATGGTCTATCATTGTTTTATTACCAGTATTATCTGGTACCGAGGAAGACAAGTCTTCTACTTTAGGAACCTACTACTACACGACGTCAATTAAACAGGGTCTGAACCGACAGTAATAATATTTATTATCATTATCCTTCGCATCTCCGCCGTCCCTCATTACACTTTGTAGTATACAACTTTTTCCCAATCGGTACAATTTTTAAAGAAGTTATCTAAAAACATGGTGATTCAGCCGACACTGGCTAGCCGCTCGAGCTCATCGCCCTGATGCGTCATTACAATTTTGTACCGATCGGTGACAAGCAAGAATCCGTAAATCGGTTCTTTCTTTTGGTTTTAAGACGAAAAATGAGTACACAGAATCAAACAATATTATATTCGGAATTGAAATATATTATATCGAAATGAATATAAGTAATAAGCAACAGTTAACGATACGAGCTATTCGAACAGTTCTCTAGTAATCTCGTCTAATCGTACATCCTACCAAAGAAATACTATTCAATCACAAAAAGTGCCTGCACATTTATTAATGTTTTACATAGAATAAAACGTTTATACCATATAAAGGAATATAAAAAATAGAAACAACTGGTTATAATGCCTTCGTATTATCACGTTTTCGATATTTGATCCCCATATGGGGCACATGTGGGACTATAAACTACAATTCGATTTGATGCAAATATTGCAAAACAAAAAACTACAAGTTATATTTAATTATGATCCACTGACTCATGCTGCAGATCTATATGAAAATTTAAGAGTATGGCAATTACTAAAATTTGAACAGAATAAACTTATCTACAGGATAATAAATAAAACTCAAAAATCAAATATTATCATAATAATTTCAAAGGATATTCATAGCAACAATACTAGAGAGTTTATAGGAAATCGTACTGTTATTATTACTAAAATGCAATTATCCTCAATACCAGTGTTCAAAAACACTGTCTAGAGGAATAAGGACTATGTATATTGTAATTATTGGTATTACTGTATTAATAAAAAATTTTCAAAAAAATTGAAAATTGTAAGTAAGTCGAAGAGTGCCCTTTTCTCTCGAAAACCCCTAAAAACTAGCCGCAAAGGCAAGCTGACTCATAATTTACGAGCGACTAAAACACAAGTTGGGTATTTTTATAGCTTTGCATGCCCCTCCGTTCGCTTTGCTCGCAACGGGGGTTCAATCAACAAGAACTAACCAAGTGCTAACCAAAACTAACCCAAGGATAACCCAAACTAACCCAAAATTAAGGTAAAAAGGTAAATTAATTGAAATTTTGCTAGGACGTAGACATGGATTCGTGTCGCATCGCGCGTAGTATTTTGGATTGCAACTTGGGATTTAGCCGCTCGTCATAAATTTATCGGAATGTTATCGTTCGACTTTGTCGAAGCGATGTATACCGGAACGCATTATTTTTAAACAATTCGTGTTGATATGAGTCGACCGGTGAAGGAAAAAATTGGAGTAAACATTGCTTGCAGGAGATGTTAATAAATAATATCAATACCTATTTACAAATTCGCATTTCCAAATGCGAATAACTTTAACTAAAATTGGCCTTCACATTTGCAGATGTGAAGGGCCCCCAACAGCCTCCACCTCAGTAGGTGTATTATGTTGGAGTGGTTAGAGGTACACTATATCCCTACATTTGCCGATGTAAAGGATATATGTACTGACAAAAATAAAACGGTATAGTGCTATGTATTTGCAGATACAAAAACAAATAACCACCAAAAACAAATATGTGACCACCATACTATTGCAACCCTCTTACATAAAATCATTGCATTGGAGGTAGCGAATTATTACACTCTTGGTTTCTATTTAAAACAGAAATTACAGTATTTGCAGATACTGTAAATATGCTAAAAAATCGTTGCATTTGCAGATGCAGTCGGAAGCATAACCAGGGTTAAGCAGCAAGCAAAAAGGTGAATAGTTCGTTGTATTAGCAGATACAATCGATCGTACCCACTGTCTGCAATTGCAGTTGCAGGTAGTGAACATATTCATGAACCTATTTTTCTGTTCAGAAACAGAACTTGCAGCATTTGCAGATGCTGTAAATAGGCTAATAGATCGTTGCATTTGCGTATGCAATCGATATCATAAGTAGCAAAACCAAGGAAATTCTTTTGCATTTGCAGATGCATTAGAAGATCCTCTCACGCTAGCTGAGGAAATAACTTATCCGAATCAAGACTTGCCAACATCAGAAGCATCAGATCGTCCTGAACAAAGTAAGATTTGTCAATAGAAAAAAAAAGATGCAAAAAAAAACCGACGAAATCATACCTGCGAGACCAGAACTACATACTCAGATAGTGTTTAGATGGGACAATTACTTATTAAAAGGACTAAAAGATAAAAAAAAAGAAAAAGAAAAAACAAACAGTATGATGGAGAAGTATCCACCAGCTGCCAACTGCAATGTCCTCAGACCATCAAAATTAAATCTCAAAGAGAGTACTAAATCCTGCCAAGACAACTACTGTATCAATTACAGAAACAACTATAGCCCGTGGGATTAGTGCCTTAGCCCTCCCTTTCAATAATTTAATTAGCCAACCGTCTGAACTAGAATTATACGTTCAAAATTGGCAGAAATTAAAGGTAAACAGTTCAATAATAGAGTGGGTACAGGATTATAAAACCCCTTTCAATAGGACACCACTCCGGTTAGCAAAGTAGAAGACTACATAGGACGGTAAAAAAAAAATATATATACATATTAATTTCAAAATACGCATTCTATGGGGAAAACTGATCTTAAAGATGCATATTTCCTTATCCCTATGCACAGTAGTCAAAAAAGTTATTAAGATTCGTTTTTTGCAACGTACTATACCAATTTAATTGTGTTTCATTTGGTTTCACAAAACTGAAACCAGTTGTAAGATATGTAAAATTAAAGGGTATAAAAACTGTACTCTACTTAGTCGATTGGCTAGTTATTGGTAATTCAAAAGAGAATTGCTTAAAAGTATAAATAAAATTACACAAACATTACAAGATTTAGGTTTTATATAAATTCCGAAAAAAGCGTAGTTATTCCCGCGCAACAATGCTCATTTTTGGGGCTTATACAAGAGAAAAGGAACCTACTGGCAGAACAGTCTATTATCTTTTACCCTGAAAAATACTTACTCACATCTCCTTGCAGAGAGAAACAACCATTGTGGAAGAAAATTTCCCTGGCTGTAGGGAAATTAGGAAGTCTCCTGAGAAATTAAACTGATTATTTTTTATTGCAAACTATAGAACAGTGAAAAAGAAATCGATACGTATTTTTTTATTTCCACTAAAGATGAATATTACAAGACCTATACCAGTTTTTAGTTTTGTATATATAGATATACTATGCATGGAGTGACGTAACAATTCATGTGTATTATGACGTCATAAGCACATCTCAAGGCGTTGTATCTGCCTCAGTTTTCGGCTTATGGAAAAAAGAAAGAACACGTGTTCACTTATTTTTCATGGGCTATCGAAATCAGCAATAATAAAAAAAAATAAATAAATAAAATAAAAAGTTGACGAAACTTCCCCATTGTCAGGAGAGCCTTTCTATAACAGAGCGTACCTAATGACGCGATAAAAGTGATTATTTCTTCATTGACAGAGAGCGCCCTCAAACAATACGGAAATACTTACAATAAATAGGGGAATTTCTGTTTTTCTAAGCGCCAACAAATATATAACAAAACCGTAAACTTATTCTTCAGCTCCTAAACATTCAATTGTCTTCGGAGTCATCCTACTCTACCATGAACTCACACAAATCTGCACTTTCTTCAATATTGAATATTAAACAAAAGACAAAGCGGTTATAAAAAAGTTTCTCAATGGAACATCTAACATAAGACCCCCAAAACCAAAATACTCAATTACTTGGGATTCCTACCCAGTTCTACAGCGCTTAAAGAGCATGTACACTCACGCATCCTTAAATCTACAAATCTAACTTTAAAGCTAGTAACACTCTTAATACTAATAACGGCACACAAATCACGGACAACCCGGAAGTAAAAATAAACAATATTTTTAAATATGAATACATAATTGAAATCAGCTTCACGGATAAAATAAGAGCAAGTGGCTTAAACAGGCTTCAACCTAATTTGATATTACCTTATTTTACTAATCAACCTGAACTATGTTTAGCCACACTATTAGAGACCTACATAGAACGCACAAAAGGAAAAAAGGTGCTACCAGTCAATAAAAGGTGAATAGTTCGTTATATTAGCAGATACAATCGATCGTACCCTC
>MU182767.1:0-37763 GCA_016904865.1 Pissodes strobi
CCAAAAATGTCTTATTTTAAATTAATTACCTACCTAGAGACTTTTAATCCTTAATCATAAAGTTTTATTTATTTATTTTATTGTCCTATGGGTGTTTGTCTATTTTCCAAAGTGTTTTGTCCTAAAAAAATAGGTATCTTTTGTTTCAAACTCAAAACCTTGTTCTACTTACTTGTATACTACCTACTTTAACAAATATATACTTATATGCAGCATTTAGAACTTGCATTTTTTGTCTAATATTTACAAAGAATAGGAAGTTTATGTTTAGAAAATAAGAAAACATCTATTTTTACCAGTACAATCCACTACTCTCTAGGTTTTGGTAAGTACACCAAGAAGTATTCTAAATTATCGCAAGAAATTCAAAATAACACAAAATATCTTATTAAAAAGTTTTAGTAAATAAGAGATGTTTCAGGCAAAAATCCATCTCACTCGTCTGCTATATACAGCTCTCGATTCCGCAAACATTTTTGCAACTGACACGTCTGCCGTTTACCAAGTGGTTTTGCCTAACTCGTCTGCTATATACTACTCTACTTCGGCTCGCGTCTTATGGCGGACGCGTCTCCTGTTTACAAATATGCATCCTGCGCCTCCTCTCGAGCATATTGGCTGCCGCGAGTGCACACTGATGCAAATCTGAAGATGAGGTGAGGATTGTGATATCGTCAGCAAACAGACTGTATTTTGCCTGGCACTGTAGTATGGACCCAAGGAAACTGAGCCCTGGAGTACTCCGATATTGGCCACTTTCTCCGCTGACGTCACACCATCGACCCTTACCATCTGTATCTTATCCTTAAGATAAGACCCTATCAACTCAATGCTGTCAGGACAGACATTGCAATTTTTTAGCTTCCGGAGGAGGATAGAGTGGCTCACACAATCAAATGCCTTGCTGAGATCGCAGAAAAGTGCTGCGCTAAAATTGTGGTTTTGAAAAGACTCTGCTATATGTGAAATAAGATCTAAAATAGCCAAAATGGCGTTTTTTCCCTTTCTGAATCCAAACTGACACTCGGAGAAATACCTCCTGCTTTCGAAGAATGTAATTATCTGAAAAGTCACACATTTCTCCACAATTTTTGAAACTATAGGTAGAAGGGAAATTGGCCTATAGTTTTCAGGCACTCCTGTGGCCCCTTTTGAAAATTGGCATGACTATTGCCCTCTTGAGGATTATTGGGAAAGTCTTCTCCCGAAAGCAGAGGTTAATGAGTTTAGTGAAGGACCTATTATGATATAGTTTACATTTTTGATTAATTCTACATTCAGTCCATATATAGCTCGGCTCTTTATTTTTTGGACTGTTTATAACATCTCTCACTTGGTTGAAGCCAGTCTGAGAGAAGGTGAATTTATTGTCCGGAGAAGAGAAGTTGACTCCGTCAGGCTTCGAAAGATGCAATAAGGGAATGTCCTTTATTATATTCTCGGCAATCTCAGCAAAGTATCGATTAAAGCCATCAGGGGAGATCCCATGGTGACCCTGTTTTTTTTTCGAGCAATTTCCGAGCAATCCTCTTTGGCTATTTATTATATCCCAAAGAGTGCGGACTGGGTTACTGGATGATTGTATTAGGTTATTATTTGCCCTGAGTTTTACCCTATGTATCTCGGATATATAGTTTTTTCTGTACTCCCTGTATATGCGCGTAAAAGCCGGGTTTTGATGTTGTGTACTCAGTTCATGCAGAAAACATAATTGGTCACGCATTACTTTTAGTTTAGGACTGAACCAATTAATTTTATGTGGTTTGTCTGTTTTGTTTATATATGTTTTTTCAGGAAAGAACTCCCAGAAGGCAGATTCTAACTTATTCACGAAACTTAATAACTTTTGTTCTACACTCATATCACATTCATCAATAAAACTCCAGCTTTCTTCCTTTAATCTGTCATGGAATAGAAACTTACCCCTCTGAGTAATTGGCCTAAAAGTTGATTTACCCAGAGTATTTGTTCCACTTTGTTGCCCTAAAAAACTGACTATTTGCCCCAGGTGATCTGAGAAACCCATGCCGCATGTAGTGTCATGTCTTGATCTATGAAAATGTTGAAGCCGTCATAGCTGCACTGCACGGAGTAGAAAATAAAAATTAGTCAGTTAAAGGCCATCATAGATACTTCACATAACACCGCAGCATAAGAGCATAAGGGCTTCGACCAATCACAGCCGATATATCGAACGGATATGTGACTAAAACAAGAGTGCTTAATTGGCTGCGCATAGCACAACCTCGGCAATTATTCATTCTTACGGACAATTCTTATGCAAAAGTTATATGGCAATCGATATATCAGCTGTGATTGGTCGAAACCCTTATGCTCTTATGCTACGGTGTTATGCGAAGTGTCCGTGATAGCCTTACCGTTTCCAGCCTCACATTTGGAATATCGGAACTGACTTTAAGTAGGTATGTAAAAAAGCAAAGAAGCAACGAAAAATTACCTGAGAGGTGTTTTTACGTTCGACCAAGAACAAGAATCGGCAAGCTACATTATAGATTTCAATACTAGGGGATTTGGATTAACATCAGTTAGGTGATTATTTCTTATTTTATTTATTATTTTTATTTTATGTTATCTAATCTTTCAGAAAGTCTGGCAAAATTGTATAAAGTATCAAAGCGCGTGGTTTGGAACGTCAATAAAAAATAGTAGTTAAGAAAGGCAAAACTATCAATACAATGATAGGATATTTACTTTACTAACTGTATCCATAAACATTATAAAAATATCAATATAAATTTATAGCATTTAATAAATTCCTTTTAAATATTGGAAGAATTTTCCAATATATTAAAGCGAGGTTTAGTAGTAATGCAATAGACAACAGCCGCGCCAATACAATAGAAAAAGCAATTTCCGGTGCGATGAGACAAATCCAATAATGGCGCTTTCTCAAGATCGGAGACTTTTATATATCTTAGAGAGAGAGTTGAATGAAAAAAGATTCATATTATTTCCTATATATATTTTAGTAAACTTCTTTGACTAAAAAATGTGGAATCACATTATTTATGCCATGGATCTTAGTATTTACAACCCCAAAAATTGTTAGAATTATTTCCATTTACTTAAACTACATTTCGTTTTGGACTAATTCCCAGACTGATGACCTGAGACATTTCATCCACGATTTCCACGAATATTTAGATCTTGGAATCCTGTAACCTGTAGTCTAGCAGGATGTAATACCTACTACCGAATGCGGAACATCACAGATAGCTGCTAATTTCATATATTTACATTGCTTTACATCTTTAATTAGTTTTATTTTTTTCAAATGCAAATACCAAAAGGGACGGTGAGTATATGTAATGATGGCGGTATGAAAAATATTAGTGAGGATAGAACGGAGAAGAAAAAATTTAACCCCGTGAGGTTGAGTAGATATAAATAATAAAGGGAAGCAAAACTCCAGTTATTGCTCTCCCATGTTTCTCTTAGATAGCAGGCCAGCGGATGAAATAATTTATGGCAGCATCGCATCGTTATCAATTCTTACAACATATGATGAATCAAAATAAACTGACTACTAAATATTTTGTTAAGTATGCAATAACTATGTGACAAATCAAGCGACACTCCAAAATGATTCTATGATAAAGGTCTTAGAAACGTTAAGTGGAGGAGATGATAACAAAATTATGGAAATAAGTAGTATGGACGCTATGCAAAGTTAATAATGAACAATATGACTCAAAAAATGTATCAGAACTGAACCTTGATTTACAATAAATATGTCAGGCAGTATGGGACCATAGATTAACTACATGCGATGAGGTATATTAAATATTGATTAATAAAAATACATTGTTTAATTCAACAAAAATGTTTCAAACAAGAACAGTAATAAATTCGTCACGCACAAAATTTGAATAAGGATGGGTTTGCGTTGATTTATCATCAAAATTTTCCAAAATTGTTATTCTATTTACATAAGAAATATAATGAAAATAGACGTCAACACTTTTTTGACATTATTTTGAAGTATTTTTTTAAACCACCTACGCGGTAATGAAATGTATGTTTTATTGTAGTAAAATATTCATTGAACAATAGCCAAAGCAGTATATAGGATAACATAAGAAACAAAGAAACACTAGTAATATTATATTTGTTGCTTAGGAGAATTCTCGATACACATTTATACAGATGTAGGAAATATGATAGGTAGGATAGAAAAAATTATTTAAAATAGAGCTTAATATACTTTTGCCGAAAACTCGTCCCCCAGTACAAAAATTAAAAATGAATGAAGATTTATACAATGCCAAATATTTTATCACCCAAATTTGTATTTGTAACTGTATATTTATCGTTTACTGAATTATAATAAATTTTTTTCATTAACAAATATTTGTCCTATCCTGTTATGATCTAATTTTTTGAATATCTGCTAACCTTTACGTTATCATCTCCAGTCTGACACACATTCAATAAGACAGGAAAATTATCTGTGGACTCGGAGGTACGAATTTCTCCATTAACTTTATATCCATGCTAGTATCTTCAATTCAAATAGTTAAAGTAATTTCTAACATTTACATTATTTCTATACAACCGATATATAATTAAGATTAATTATATCCAGCTGAGATAAAAACACTACGTGTTTTCTGGTAAGAGGACTCTTGTAGCACACGCTATCGAATGCTTTAGACATATCGGCATACATGACAACCACTTATAAATTTTTACAGTATTTTTTACTAAAGGGTTCTGAGACATCAAGACTACAGGCTATTCATACGCCTTTAAAAACGTATGTTGCTCTATTTGTATTAAGTGGGTAAAGTGGTAAGCATTTCTTATGTAATGATGTTTTCGAAGGCGTGCCCATATTTAAAATACCAGTTAGTTCAAAAAATTGTTATGCTTAAGAATTTGCTTACAACAATGTCAAAGTTTATAATAAAAAGATAAATGGAATCTTCCGAAAAAATTTACCCTGAATAAATATCAAATGGCTATTGAGGGAAAATTATTACACTTGGCATAAATAAGAGTCTTCAAGGGCGACGAAGAGCTAATAGAAGGGCGTGCAGTCATCCGGTAGAGACATGGGCTGTAAAAGCGACTGTCCTCTCAGTTTACAAGAACGATAGATACTATATTTATCTTGTTCGCGAGTTGCAAAATATATCTAGGAAAATTAAAAATATGAAATCTGCGGTCGTAGAATAAATATCATTGACCCTGTTTGAGAATTTGCCGGATAATGCCTGTTGCCATAAATGATTCCTTTGATTCCGGTGTTTTCCCCATTACTTGAAATAAAATCTTATTAGGTCATTCTTTTAGAGTGATGACTCAGTAGATCCATCATTCTACTGCCCCATTGCTCTAATTCCCACTCTTTCCAAAATAATAGAATAGCTGGCTAAACATAGAATTCCTTCTTATATTCGAAAACATAGAATATTAAGAAGTAATCAGATTGAATTTTAGGACTCGAAAGGGTAAGGATGCAATATTAATTTAGTGTCCTAAAAAGGCATCATGTGGGACTAAGCGATGGTGATGTTGCTGCAGCTGTATATGGCAAAGGTTTATTCAGAATATAATGTCACGTTTAGGTATCCGTGACGCCACGCCTTGGATGGCGTGCAGGTTATATAGTCATATTGTGGATCGATCTACGTCAGGTAAGAAGAGATAATAAAGAAGGCACCTCGGTAAATTAATAACAACCTCTATTGGACAAAGAATTAATGAGTTTTTACTACTCTCAATTGCTAAAACACGCATGGCCTTTTGGTTGAGGTATGGTTTGGATTGGTTATAATCCTTAGTCTCTGTATTGTAATAAAGTTCTTTAAGAGTGTCGTTGCGTTTTAATTTATGATTAGGTTTGGCTATTTCATGAGATAATTATTTAAGGTTCTTAGTTTACTTTAATTCCACTCAGCACTTTAAGGCACTATAACTATCTATCGTACATTCGACTTTGGTGCTTTTTAGGCAGATATCCCCCCAAGAACAACTTTCCGAGTTGGGTCTGAACCTCGGTCTGAACATTAGGACATGGTTACAACCCCCTACCACAGAAGAAAAAACAATCAGAATCCCGCTTCTAATATTTTTCGTCAGTATGCGCACCCTTGACGCGCAGCATAAATCAGCCATTATTCATGTGGAACCAGTGTCGTCCGATTGTTTTAAGTTTATTTTTACATTTGACCAGTGCCTGCGTGCTGCTGGTTTTGTATTGTGATATTACATTCTGCTAGGTGCTAGTTTTTTGTTTTTATTTGGTTTTGTGTGTTTGTGTTAAAATATTTCGAGAATATTTGGACGAAATGCATAACAGAAGGGGAAAACATGTTTGCTGTGTACCGAACTGTGAACATAAATCTTATGACTGCATTCTCACTTTTTTTTCCTTTCCTGAACGAACTGGACCCCCAGGAGAGGGGGAGAAGAAAAAACTAAAATAATTAATTTCGGGAGAATGGGAAGAGCTACGGGGCCGATATTTTTATGGTAGATGGGCCTCATGGGGGCTACCTTCGACTGTATGATGGGGGGACCGGGGCTCTGATTTAAGGAAGGATTTTGGGGAAAAAATGCCGACATCTCTGCAACGGAGCCTCGGATGGAAAATCTGACAAGCGATGACCACGTATCACGGAGTCATCAGTGGGGGGGGGGGGACTTATTACCTCCCCGGATACCCAAATATTTTCGAAAAATGGGGAAAAATTTAAAAAAACGTAAAACATTGTTCGGAAAGTTAATAAAAGTATTATAAAACGAAATAAGAAACAAGAATTTAAAAAAAAAAGTTAGAAAAGCATGATTTTTGGCGAAGAAAAACGCGAAGGAGTTCAGCTACGAAATCGGGGATCGCAAAATTAGGAAGAAAAAAATGCTTTATAAAAAAAAAGTTTTGAAAAAGTGGGGAAAAAAATTTAAAAAACGTAAAAAAATGTTCGAAAAGGTACTAAAAGTATTATGAAACGAAATAAGAAAAAAAAACAGGAGATTGTTCGGAAAGTTAATAAAAGTATAAAACCAAATAAGAAAAAAAAATTAAAAAATTGTTCCGAAAGTTAATTAAAGTAATATGGAACCAAATAAGAAAAAAAATTGTTCGTTAAGTTAATAAAAGAATTAAACGAAATAAAGAATAAACATTAATAAAGAAAAATTAAGAGAACCTCTGTTTTCGGCGAAAAAAAGTTGAAAAAAAGAGGACAAAGAAACTAAAAAAAATCTTTAAAAATATGGAATAATATACATTTTAAAAAATTGGCGGCCTGTCAGAATTTCACATTTCACATAAAATTTTTGATGAAAAATTCCTGACAGAAAAAACTTTTGTATTTTCCATCTTATATCTTTTGAAATAAACTCTCTAGGTGGGCGCCGAAGTATGAGGGAAAACCTTGTATATACATGCAATATATTATATTATAGCATTAATATCCGAAATAGGTTATTATGCATATAAACTAAGCATTTTAGGAATTATGGATCAGTAATTATCTTTTTCTAAAGCCGTGCGCAAAATAACTAATTACTAAATTGAAATGAAATCGCAAAATCGACGAATGCCGTGGATCCCTATTTTTCGCTTTAGAGCGTACATGGAAAAGAAAATTCTTCCGTCGAGTGTGCTATGAATAGTCATGGCAATCGAAAATAAATAAATGACAGTCGTGCGTTTATTACAGTTGTTGCTGGCACTCCAGTTCTAAATATGCCCGAATAATATGTCAAAACTGACAGACATTTGCAATTTCAGAAAAATGTGCATTTAATTTTAAAAAATGCGGCTGTAGAAAAAGTTCTGTGTGTTTTTCGAGCGCAAAGTAAGATTGCCGTTTTCGAAATATTACTGCGCTGCGCTACGCGTTGCACTGTAACATTCTTTCTCAAGCGGCAATCCCTTATTTTGCGCTCTAAAAACACAAATAACTATTTACCAAAATCGATAGTTGCCAAACTTAAATATAAAGTTATATAATATGCGTGGCCCTGCGCTCCGCTCTGGGATTTCAACTAGATAAACTAACCCAATCTGACTCAGATGGAACCAAAAAACAATTTTATAATTTTTATAACTTTTTGTTCTTATATGTTTGGTTAATATCGATAATTAAGGGTTTTATCAATTATCTATAATTTCTAATTTGTTTAGTTTTCATGCATATAATAACGTATTTCGGATATTAGCAGTAACATATCTATAAGTATTATATACAAACTTCCATACTATTTACATAATATATGACGAATAAATGATAAATAATACAAAATAATACGAATACCCACCTGTTTGCGAGATTTGGAAAAAACGTAATACGGACCTGGAATTTCTCATTTAAAAATGGCCGACGCTAAAGGAATTTGTCTGAAGGACATCAAAGATGCCGCCTTTGAGAGAATATTCTGATTGTTTATTCTTCTGTGCCCCTACCACGTCCCTGTGGACCACAGTAGGTGAGAGCTGAATAAATGAGAGACAAAAGCCTATCGGACTGATGGTCCACTTGATTATTTATATCATAAAATCTGCTAATCATTGCAAGCTTAAGGTTCATAATTGCCTGCCCTGTTTGCTAGCGTTGTTTATAAATTAACTTGAATGTTTGTATAATATTTTCCAAGTTCAAGTTCAAAATTAGGACAGGGTGATAATTAATTAGTAGTTTAAATGTTTTTAGTGGTTTATAATATCTGATAGGAGCTTATTAGACACATATGAAATTACGAAAGCATGCAAATTATTAAATCTAAGAATAGCAGAAATAGGGATAGTATAGTATTGTCCATTTGCAATGCCCCAGTGGCTCCAGGAATTTCGGGAACCAACTCGCCGAAATATTTTCATCGCACCCTACCTTAAACGTCCCCCATAGCAAACTCACCCCACCATATCCAACATTAAAACTACCATGACAGAAGTTAAATTTCACCACAGCGACATTCGTAAAATTCTGAAAAAAGGGCCAGATACGCAAAAGGCGTCAGGGCCGGATGAAATACCTGCCATCGTATGAAAGAACTGCCCCAATGAACTAACACCTATTTTTTCTAGACTTTTTCTCTGTCTTACCGAAAAGAGATTTATCCATCTTCTTGGAAAGTCGCTCAAGTGCAAAAGGACAAGAAAGCCACGCCCTCAAACTATCACCCAATTACCTTGATTCCAATAATCTCCAAAATCATGGAACGTGTAGTCAATCAGCAACTACTCAAGGACTTCAAGACCAACAGGATAATTAGCGATTACCAATACGGCTTCTGCAAACATAGATCGACAGGAGATATATTGGCCTATGGCGTAGGGCAACTGAGAACTACGGAGAAACTCGAGCGATTGCATTGGATATTTCGAAGGCATTTAACAGAGTTTAGCATGACGGATTGTTCAACAAACTGCCGTCCTTCGGACTGGCGGCGTCTCTCTGCAGCTGGCGTGCCAGCTTCATTAGGAACCGATCTCTGCACGTTGCGGTTGACGGACACATCTCAGACACATTCACCATTAATGCGGGCGTGTCTCAGGGCGCAATACTTTTACCAACTCTGTTTCTCATCTATATTATTATCCTGCTGACCGAAACCAATAAGCCTGTTTACAATTTTGCAGATGGCAGTACTCTTGTCTCCCAATTTAAATCAGAAAAATCTATACCAGCGACTGAGACATAATACCGCAGACAGGAGCCGATTACAACAAATAATCAAGATCTGGAGAAAGTTCGAACCTGGGGCGATAGGAATGTGGTCCAGTTCAATGCAGCAAAACCCAAGCAGCCACGTTTACCAAGAAAACCAATACGGCGGGCCCTGGCATCGTTATGGCAGGATCGACCACTCCTCCATCCTCGTCAATCGGTCTACTGGGTGTCTCGGTCAACAGCAATATGTCCTGGTATGATCACGTTGCTAACATCGCAAAATCAGCTTCGCCGAAGCTTGGTGCGGTATTTCGCAACAAAAAACTGTATACACCGCAGCAGCTGCTCTTGCTCTACAAAGCGCAAATAAGACCGTGCTTAGAATATTGCTCACACATCTGGGGTGCCCCACCTAAGCACACCCTAAAGCTGCTGGGATCCATTCAGAAGAGAGCTGTGCATCTCGTCGGCGACTCGGAGTTGACCCGGAATCTGTATAGTCTGCAACACCGCAGACATGTGACCCAGATATTCCTGTTTTACAGATATTTTCACGGCAGATGTTCCTAGGATTTGGCCCGCAACATCCCGCCCCCCGCAACGCTGCACGCCGCGCCGCGCCGGTGAGAAAGTCGCGACAGACAGCAAAAATGCAAGCGTTCGTTTTACAACTGGAAACACAAAGAACGTAGCTTTGCAAGAACTCCTTTGTCTGGCGTACTGCGTCACTGTGGAACTCACTCCCAGGACATCTGTTTAACCCTGATTACAACCTAGAACTATTCAAGAACCATGTGAATCAGCATCTTCGTACACACACCGCTTATCAAGTGCCATAGGGTCTCCCTTTGTTGTCTGTACCACTGCCATAGAAAAAATATTCCATTGCATTGGTTGATCGAGCGTGACTAGTAGGATCTCAGGATTGGTTCTTTTTGGTTGGCAATCAGTTAGTATAAAATAAAGTTAGGTATATTGTAGGTTTAGTTTTAATCATCTGATGATGCTAACATGGTTAGCGTTGAATGCAAAAATTCTATTTCGGTATATTGTGGATAAAACTCTGTTTTAGTGCATTTTGCCAAGGCTCCAGACCCCAACTCCTTAGGGATTAATTGATACGTATCGCTGTTCACAACCTCTTGAAAATAAGCAACATTAAAATGGTTGTTCTCTATGGCGGGTACATGACTAAAAATTTTCTAGATAAACTATATAAATAAAATAATTTAGGAAATTATTAATTAATGCATTATCCAGTTCGAGGACTAGACTAGAAGCCATTATTTACAATGAAATATTTAGACTAGTGCTGGATTCTGAAACATACTGAATAATCGAATTGTATGATAATTTTGGTTTTTAAACTATGTAATGAAGTTGATTCTTACTTGATAAAAGCCGACATTACTAATTACTGCTACAATAAAGGAATATATATTTATTATTAAACTACAAAAAATCGCATTTCCGGAAACTAATTTCACCGTTTAAAGTTACATCCATAAATATGTTAAATTGGTCGGCCATTTTGATGCTTAGCGGTCGTTAATCTAACTTTATACTACAAAATATTTATTCTAATTTAACTTTCAAAAAATCTCCGTCCTCGCCTGTGCTGTTACGAAGTTCTAGTAAATTTCCCAAAGAGTTTTCCTTTACCTGTCATAAACTCTTTCTTGGAAGATAATCCCGGGATTATATATAGGTAGTGGTCGTTCACTTGCTAGATCAAGTAACAGAATATTCTGAATGTGAACTTTTTAATTAATTTGTTTTAATACCAGTCTGCTAATAAGTAAATTTGTAGAAAAACAGCGAAAGCTGGAAATTCTTTATTTCCTTAATTTTAGGTCCTTTTTTAGTAATAATTCAGTATACCTATTCATTACAAATGAAAAGGATTAACTTTTTAAGGCGCGTTTCCTACTTTGTTGGTTGATTGTAGAGATTGGCAATCATTCGAATATATTTTAATTTGATATCATTTCTTCTATACCTATTTACAGAGGTTCCTAATTGTAACAGATTGGATCCAACAGGCTAAGGGAAACAATCACTCTTAAACTGCCACGCTTAATTGATTTTCTCGATTCACACCCAATTAGCTGGTGCATTTCCGCTCTCAGCAGGATCACCGCTCAACATTTTTATTGGCTTCTTGTCGCCTTTGGAGATCGTTATCTATTGCTAAGTGGTAACTTTCTTTCAATAAACAATAGCATTTGAGAAAATACTCCGGATTATTACAAATTATAGAGAAAATATTTTTCGACATCCTGCACTAAGGAAATCTGTTATTTACAACTTAAGGACGTTATTTCAATTCGTATTTCAACTTATGATACGTGCTAAAATCAGGACAAACGCAAGAGTAAAAGTTATTGATAAAAGAAACTCAATTGCACCTCTAAAATCTTATGAGTACTAGAGCCAAATTTTTGGTTGTTACGTAAAACCGAAAGCAAAGTTGAAATACATTTTTTTATTAATTATCCTTAAAGCTTACTTTCGCTTTAGAACATTTAGCCTCTTGTAGCGCTAACATTGTAAAAAATCATATCAGCTTTATTTTTATTTTAAGAACATACAGTGTATGTATTACATTAAAACTGATTGAAAGGAATATGACAGAAACGACCACATAATTAGATCAAATATTTAGTCTCGGTCAGTAATCTGGAAATTGCTGGAGAGTCGACCGAAGCTTGAACGCTTTAACCCCGAATCTAGATGCAACCCAGCGGTTAGATCTTATTTAATTAGGTGTCAGTCAGAATTAGGGTGATTATTTCCCAACTAAGTGGAAATGCTCTTAGTGGCTTTAGCTTGAGCGTTCCGATCTCGAAAAAGCAGAAATAATTTATCGGTTACATTAAACATTCAATGGTTGATAATTTGATTTTTATTCTGACGTTCGGTGAAAATCGAAAATGACAGTCTCATGGAAAACTGGATAAATTTTAAAGGTCAAAGGTAAAAAGTCACACAATATGAATTAGTAGGGAAGAGTTGTCTAAAACGGAATAATGAAAGCTCTTTGACACGAAACTCACTAGCTATGCTACTGATACTACCGATGATGATAACATATTAAAAGTAATATTTTTTCTTTAAATGTAAAGTATCCCGCTTTGCCCACCTGGTTGGGGTAAAATGGGGTAGTGTTTGAATATGTGGAAAAAAATAGTGTGTAAAGTAATAGTTATTTACAATATTAGTGTTGTAAAGATTCATATTACAACACGAGATGTTAAAGTCGTCAAACGAGGCGTCAGCCGAGTTTGATAAAACATCGAGTGTAGTAATATGAATTTACAACAAGAATATTGTACAAAATTTTATCTACTTTCATCTATGAATAAAAATATTTGGCTTTCGCATGGTTACTGTTTCGCATGGTTACTGTCGAAACTTTGTCAAACAAATCCAAAAATATAAAAAGCGCTTTTCAAAATGAGCGATTCTGATGGAAGTTTACCCTCTGATATAGAAGCAGCGGCAAACGAAGCGATCTCAAGTTTAGTTCCGACAAAATCCAAGGCGCGGTATGAGTTGGAGTACCAGAAGTTTGAAGATTGGTGCAAAGCTAACAAAATAAAGGAGGTGTCTGAGAAAATCCTCTTGGGTTATTTTTTCGGAAAGCAACGCTCCCAGAAACCATCTACACTATGGACTCACTACTCAATGTTGAGAACTATGATTTCAGTCAAGAAAAATCAAGATATAAGCAGATTTTCTCAACTAATCGCATTTTTTAAAAGAAGTTCAGAGGGTTACAAAGCCAAAAAGTCCAAATTTTTTACAAAGGAAGACGTATGTAAGTTTCTTAGTACTGCAGATGCTGAAACATATTTACTTATGAAGGTTGTAATGATAATCGACATTTTTGGGTTTGTCGGCGCGATGAACTAACTAAGTTAATGTTAGATCGTATTGAATATAATGCTTTGTATATAAAAATTGTGATTCCATGCTCGAAAACCAAAATTATCCGAGAATTTGTTATAACAGAAGGAAATGTGACAGTTGTCAACTGTTTAAGTATTTTTCGAAAATATGCTAAACTTCGTCCCCTTAATGAAACTCACAGGCGGTTTTTTGTATTCTACAGAAAAGGAAAATGTACCTCCCAGCCTGTCTGAATTAATAGTTTTGCAAGTATACCAAAAAAGATTGCAACTAAACTTGGATAGAAGAATCCCGAAGGATACACTGGACATTGTTTTAGGAGGTCCTCAGCCACCATTCTAGTGGATGGTGGTGCAGATATGCAGATGTTAAAGCGTCATGGGGGCTGGAAATCCTCTTCTACGGCAGAAGGCTACGTTGAGAATTCTTTAGAAAATAAGAAACAAATAGCAAAAAGATCATGGGGTCAGACACGGATTTAATGATTGGAAATTCGAACGTAAAGGGCTCCATCACATCCACTTCTGGTATACAAATTTCTAACTGTAAAAAGTGTATTATTAATGTTTATAATAAACCTTAAGTGTTATAATTTAATAATAATTAATTTTAATTAATAATTGATAATTAATTTTATAATTGTTAATAATAAATAAATCATTCTTCTAAAAAGTGTGATTTTATTTAACAGCAAAATGTTAATAAAACTGTTTTTTTTTCATTACAGCACTAGTGTTGTAAAGGCATCTATTACAGCACTAGTTCTGTAATAGGTGCCCTTACAAAACGATTTATAGAACTTAATGAAAGTAGATAAATTATATTTATTGAACTTAAAGACAGATCAAATTATGCATCTTATATTAGTATAAAAATAAATGAACATTTTAATCCCGACAAATACGAGTATGGCTTATCATCGATCTCCACTCCTGCACAAGCTTCGTGAGCCCAACGTCGACAGTCCTGGCACATAACCCAACTGTCTTCAGTCGTAGATTTAGAGTATAGTTCTGTTTCGAATGCAACCTGTTCCAAAAAAAGGCAAGAAAACCACGCCCTCAAACTATCGCCCAATTGCTAAGCTTCCAATAATCTCCAAAGTCATGGAAAGGGTAGTCAATCAGCAACTACTCAAGAACCTTGAGACCAACAGATTAATTAGCGGGGCAATTGAGAGCTACGGAGAATCTCGAGTGATTGCGTTGGATATTTCGAAGGCATTTGGCAGAGTTTGGCATGACGTCCTGGCAAGACCACGTTGCTAACAACGCAAAATTAATCTCGCAGCAGCTTGGTGCGCTCTTTCGCAGCAAAAAACTGTATATGCATCACAGCAGCTGTTCTTGTTCTACAAAGCGTAAATAAGACCGTGCTTAGAATATTGCTCACATATCTGGGGTTAGTGAGCTGTGCGTTTCGTCTGCGACCCGGTGTTGGCCCGGGATCTGAATAGTCTGGAACGCAGCAGGCATGTGACCCCATCATCCCGTCCCCAGCAACGCCTGTCAGACAGTCACGACAGACGGCAAGAGCGCACCCGTTCGTATATACAGCGAGTACAGCCCTAAAGCGCAACCAGAAAAAACTGACGAAAACTAACCCAACGCATGAAAAGCATGTACATTTAACGAACATTTATATTCCAGTCACCCTATGGCGTCTAGCTAGCACGGGTGGTGTTACTGTATATGCCACCCGTTCGCCGTACAACTGGAAACACCAAGGGCATTCCTTCACAAGGACTCCTTTGTCTGGCGCACTGCATCACTGTGGAACTCACTCCCAGGATATCTATTTCCACCTAATTTCAACCTACAACTATTCAGGAACCGTGTCAATCAACATATTCGCATCTTCACACACGCACCGCTCGTTGAGTGCCATGGGGCCTTCCCTTTAGTGTGTGTGCTACTGTCATAGAAAGAAAAAAATAATAAATGTAACTTTCGTCAATCTCCTCCTCTTCTTCTGTCTCTTTTCTTTCTTTCTTTTCGTTTCTTTGGTTAGTAACACACATTTATCATTTTTATTTTTTTCTTTGTTATTCCCTACTCTGTGATTTTCTTCCAAATTAGTTTGGGCTTCTTAATGGGTTAGTTCTTCCTTATAAGGTGTTGAAGTTAGCACTGCCGTTTTCCCCTTCTTTTATCATTAACATTAATTTTCCTTTCTGCGTGAGGAAGTGGAACTATTCATATAGGTGTTACTTGAAATTTCGTGATAGTGTACGAACCGGAGGGGGTAGAATTTTCTTAGAATTTACTGCAGGAGACAGGTGCGAAGTTTCCTTATCTGCAAGCGGCTGACGAGATTTTTGTGGTGTTAAAGGACCTGGAGACGGTGTTCTTGGAGAATTGCCAATATTTTCTGCATCATGCCTTGCTTCCTCTTCACCTGCATCTTGGCTTTGTGGTATTGGTAATGGTGTACGTGGCGAAGGGAGCCTATTATTTTTTTCGACCGGGCCAACCGGCGTATCTGTGGTTTTCGCTGACTTCAAAGATTTCCGGCTTGAGATGTTGAATGCCTGTTTTTCTAAACCCATTTACAGCTAGTCTGGATGCCAGCAGTTCTCATATATGCGCTTCGGAAAAGTTTACTGATTTGTGATATTGTAACTGGTCGACCTGAATATTGCTGCATTTATTTTTCAACCTCGGACGTGTAATATGTGCTTACTGGTGACATGAAATGACGTGTAGTGGTTGGAAGCGATGTGTGGTATGCCGTGGACAGTATAGCATTATAACACCGCTTTCTCTACCTCTCTGTATAACCTCTACACTTTTTTATGTGGGTAGTATGTCTGCCCAACAGTGAGAGGACAGGATGTTATCTGTAGGCCTGTGAAAATTCAATAAATTGGTTAAAACATTTAAAAAAATTCTCGTTTTGCCTCCATCCTGACGAATGATAAAAAGATTTACTTCCAGGAGGAGCATCGTATAGCATCTCCGGTTTTGCTCTGGATCTTGGAAAAATTAATGTAGGCAGTATAAATACACCAGTAGCACTCATACGAATTTCCACAGTGAAAAGAACGCAGCGATAAATATTTTGATCTTTTCTTTTGCACTGTCATTATACCTATCTCATCGACGTTGTAAATACGTTCAGGTGGTGTTTTATACTTTTCAAGCACATCAGAAAGCAACGAAAAATGTGCATGTACTGCAGGTCTATTAAAGTCCATAGTCTAGCAAGCGTGGGCTCAAGAGTGAGAAGTTTAACGTTTGGATATCTCTCTAGAAATTTGTATAACCAAGTTTTACCGGCCATTTTTTTTCTTTATTATATTGATGAGCTAAGCCATTACGTTCAGCTAGCTGAAAAGCCAAACTTCGAAAGTCGCTAAAAATGAAACCAAAAAGTCGTGATTCCATAGATAAAATGTGTTGCACCAACTCTTCTTCTTGCTCTTCAGAGAAAACTGGCCTTTGAGGCCATAGTCTTTTTTTTGTTGAATTCTCTCGTTGAAGACTCTCTTTTTTATTTTTTTTTACTCTCGCTTCAACTGTTGTTCGAGGCACCCCAAATTGTTTCGAAGCCTTAAGATAATCCATTCTTCCTGCGAGAATCTCTTCTATGGCTTGTTGCATACTTTCCTCATTCTGCCGATTAGTTTTTCGTTCATATTTCCCCATAGTAAGCCTAAATCAAAACAAAATAGTAAGCTTAAATAAAAAAAAATCCTCCGTCTGTTAAAAACAGAATGTACCAATTCTCCATTTTTAGCAGCCGGGTATTTTTTTGATTTTTTACTTTATTAATGTATTTAAATCATAAACGGAAAATCAATGTTGGTTGTATGGCACGGGCGGGGGGGAAGGGGGGAGAAGAGTGGTGTGAGGGGTAAGAGGCATCTGGAAACACAAGCCCATAAAAGAGAAATAATTAAAATCGGATAATATTTGGTATGGCAAAAGAGCCTAAAAGTCTAAGAACTAAAATGGACACGGTTCAGCTGTTTGCGCCTCTAGCGTGGAACATACAGAGATAGATAGCGCTGGACAAAACGGAATAGTATCCCGTTTTACTCGACCACTAGGTATCCCATTTTCCTGACTGCGCATGTCCAAAGGCTTTTCTAAATTTTCTCACAATTTGATAGTCACTTATATCTTAAAATAGCCAAATATATACAGAATCATAAAACCTACTTATCGATATTTAATTTTCCTATCCAATCCAAGAAATTCTTATCGATAAACTGTCAAAACAAAATAACCTAACCTTGCTTTTTCGAACTTTGATTTGTCATTGTCACTCGCCCCATTAACATAATTAATGAGAATCTCCACTACTTCCAGCGATTAACACCGTCATTCGTCAGATGGCGCTACTTGTTTTGAAATAAAAGCCGGTATCTTGTTTTACCTAACTATCCTGTTTTCGGCCACTCTCCCCTATATTTATTGTAATTTGGCAATACTTTTGTTTTTTGTTGATATTCCTGAATATGTTGCTTTTTGAAAGCTGTGAAATTTTTGAGTTTTTTCTATACTTCCTTAGATTTGTATAAGCATTGAGTGTCCCTAGAGTAATTTTTTTGAAAGTAAGGAAAATGCATGGCAAAGTTACCATTGAAATGGGGCTACATTGCCACGCCTATTAAAATGGCTTTTAACGGCAAAGATAGGCGGACCTTTAGGATTTTTTAAAACCACATGATCCTCTCCTGAATTGTGTACAAAATTATATTGAAAATTTTAAAAATAAAAGAGTTATAAGGTTTTTTAAATGCTTTATTACAAATAACACAAATCCGAATGTTAATGAAAACATAATATCGAAATATTCAACTGGAACACGTTTATTTTAAAGAAAAAATGAAACATATATTAAACAAACGTTGAACGTATATAAAAACATAATTTAGAAGAATAAACTACAAAAATTTAAACTGTGATAGATCCACATCAAAAGTGAAAATGTCTCTTAATGATGACACCTCTTTGGGATCAGGAAGGATCCTTATTATTTCATCAGAGGTCACGTGTGGCTTATCTTCTATATCTGGGAACACAAATTTATAATCATATTTAACTCTGAGAAATGTCACCTCATAGTATCCATCTATTAGATCTATTATATTTACAGCATAATGTCTGATGCTTTTTTTTGTTTTAAAAGCAATCACAGCGAATGAGCCTCTTTTCGGTGATATTACGATATCTTCAGAGTCATTGATGGTTAATACTTCATTGTAGCTAATATCGAAATCATATCCTGCTAATATATCCTCACTTCAAATTATTTCTGTCTCTGATTCTATTTCGTTATCTTCTAATACTGTTTTTTCAGTCTCTTTAGTATTTTTTTTAGTCTTATTTTTTCTTTGATATCCATAACTGGATGGTCAAGGTTCTATCGAATTCGGCTGGACAACTTCTGTTACTTGACCCTCTTCAGTCTCTTTTCCATTCTTTTAAGTATTCTTTTCATCTTGGGCTTTTTGTATATCATCATCTGTCAGCAAGATCGACATGTATCATCCTTTTCCTTTTTTGTATGATTTGCTCAGTAGGAGATCTTATTTTTTTTCAAATAACTTATATCACTTTCACCTGTTTTTTCGTCAATATTGCCTACTTTCTCTTTAGGTAATAACTTTAAAACATATTGTTTGTTTAGCGGGTATATTCCAGCTTTTCGAAAGCCACTTTTTATATTTCACTTCATTGATTTCAATTTCTTTCATCAGAACTTTAAGTAACTTTGGAAAAGTTGTTATAGAATTCTTGGGATATCCCTCCAAGCCATTTTCCAGGGTCTGAAAAACTGGCATCAAGGGGTTGAGTTATGTGCCGAATTTGGGGGTAAAGAAACTAACCTAATATTGTTTCCTTGGCATTCTAGAAGCACATTTATGTTTATGAGGCCTGATAAGTTGTCGCCTAACACAACTTTGGTACCCTCCATGCTTTTGGCCCAAGAAATAATGACAGATTCAAACCAGTTTGTGAAACATGGTTCATCAAACCAACCGGACTTTGACCGAATGTATCTGACTCCTGGTAAAACAAAGGAAAAGACAAAATGTCAAGCTACGAAAAGTGCAAAGACTTGCCTGTCTGGGTATCACAGGGGCAATAAAAACCTGCCCCACGATAGCACTGGAGACGATGCTGGACCTTCTTCCCCTGCATTTAAGCGTGAGGAGGGAGGCCTTATTAAGCGCGCCCAGAGTGATCCAGACTAAGTCAGGTGATCTGACTGGCCATCTAAAGATTCTGGACACAATCAGAGTCGAATATGCTGGCCAAACCAACAGACCATATGCCAAAGACAAGGGATTTCCAACGCTCCTTTAAGGTGATCATAAAAGATCGCCCAACAATGAGAGCACTACAGCCCGAACGAGGTACATTGGTCTGGTACACAGATGGATCTAAAATGGAACAAGGGGTCGGCGCCGGGGTTTATGGTCGCAGATGCAGGATGTCAAAATCTCTAGGTAAAGCCCCATCCATATTCCAAACAGAGATCCATGCCATTGAAATGTGCCGACTGTGCGCCTCTGAATGCATCAAAAGAAAACCGAGAAGCGTAACCATAAATATACTATACGACAGCCAGGTGGCTTTAAAGGCACCAGCCTCGTGAGAATTTGACTCAAAGCTTGCCAGGGAATGCCGGAATGCTCTTAACCAACTGGCTAAACATAACAGAGTCACTCTGTTACAGGTGCCAGGGCACGAAGGAGTGGAAGGCAATGAAATTGCTGACCAATTGGCCAAAGAAGGAGCGCAGAGTCCATTCTACGGACCTGAACCATTCTGTGGCACCACCAGAGGAACTTCGCGAAAAGTGCAGGCATTTCTGGGAAAATCTAAAGCGGGGTAGTCACAAAAGACCTTTTAGGTGTAAGTGAAAAAGGGCTGAAAAGCCGAGCGACCCCTTTACATACAATACAATCTTGTCCCTGGGGGTCCCAAAAGACATCACTGACCATAAAATATTTCCGTCTTATAAAGACCGTATGGAGGAAAGACCTTCCCACTCGCTGTAGCTGCATATGTAACAGATATAGCTGACTTTGTGGAATTCATAACCGCTCTGGATGTTTCCTTCCTCGGCGGAAAACATGTTTTTTTGATTATCAGGTAAATTGTCTCATCTAAATTAATAATAATCTGTTCTGGACGAATATCCTTAATACTTTCTTTTAGATTATTAAAATAACATTCCAATAATTCTTCTTCAGTTTTTTCTGCTCGCACCCGTTTAATATTTTGACAATGTCTTTCGCTCAAGAGACGCTTGTGCCATGAAAGAAAACTACGACCCCATTCTACGCCTGGTAAATTATCTTTAAATTTACGTATATTGCTCCCTTCTTTATCTAAGTTATATTTCATTATAAATCATATATTCAACATAGTTATCCGGCTTCCATAATCTGCAAATGCGACTATCAAATCTACCAAAGATCGTTCAGTTTCAGGAGGGAATAAGGTTGGTGCATCAACATCCTGTGAATGAAGATTTTTTTACTTTATTTGCCAGAGTCCTTCTAGGGATTTGTTAAGTCCAAGTGTTTTTTTTTAGTGATAATCCACTTGATCGTACAAGGTCTATTGCCTCTTTTAAGCCTTGTTCAGTATAGTTTTTATATGGCCGGGTCCCAAAAGAGTTTTTTTTATAAGCTCTTGGCATCTTGACCTGAAATCAAAGAAATACAGGACTATGTTTACTGAAGTTGAAAATAGCGGGGAACATTGCCACTACGGCAACAATATATTATTTGCATGGAATGCTCTATATCATATATAAAAAATACTTCAATTCAAAATCGAAATTTTGTTACGTGAGTAGCTTTTTCAACAAGTGTTTCAGGGTTGCCACGTTTTCTAGAATATATTTATATAGAAAAATGGCAAAATTCACCCTCATTGGTAAACTAACCCCAATCATCGACCAATTACACATTGGTCGATGCCCCAATATAAAATCGGTCATGACACTTTGCTGACAAATTGGTGAAGGGAATTAATTCTAGGTGGAAGGGCTTTCCTAAAGTCTTTTGCGGCACCTTTATAATTTACATCTTTCTAAGCTTTGGTTGTGATGTTTGTATTTTATTTGGGCAAAAATAGTGCTTGCGAGTGAGTTTATTTTTTTTTAAATGTACATGTGTTTGAGTCTCTAATAAAAGTAGTTTACAACGTAAGCAACTTGCATTCTTCATTCGCCGTTAAATATGTGGTCCATAGATTGAAGTAGAACAATAAATATTTCTTCTACAGTTGAGAGTTTTGAAGAATTTTAGGCTATTTCAGAATCTCTGGATTCTGAAATAGGTTCCTACAATTCTTCCTAAACTTCTAAGTTATTTTCAAAACCTAATGTATTGCTTTGTGTGTGCTATTCTGACAAATTCGTATATATTTGCAAAACCTTTTAGATTTGTTTAATCTTTTCCCTCCATTTTTCACAATTTTCTACAAAAAGCATTGACTTTGCCATTTTTCACGTCTTCAATACCTTTAATGCTTTTGATTTCCCCGATATGTCTACCAAGTAGCTCAATTTCATTACAAATAAGCGGTCTCGAGACTTCTCCACTGTCTCGCGCGCAAATAGTTGGCTGAACTAAGCCTGGATATGTTAATTTTAACACACTAATTGAAACACAAACTCTCAAGTAGCGAACTACAAAACATAATTTAATTAATTTAGCGGCCAAGTTGCTGATATGGAATTTCTAAGCTACTTTCTCGTTCAAAGTAATACCCAAGAGCTATATGTTCGCGATTTGAGAGAGTGATTGCTCATTTGGTGTATTGCTGCGCTTTTACCGGAAATTTCAAAAAACTGTTTTGCTGGTCTTCAAACTCGATCCATATTCAATATACCAAATCACCAAGTTCAACTACCAATAGATGTGCTCTGTCAAAAATATCAAGGATATAATGATATAGACGCATCACTATTAGCTCTAATCCCCAATATGCAAAACTTTTCAATCAAAAGACCATGATATACCCTGTCAGTTGCTCTACTAAGATCATAAAATAAGCCACACAGCTTCAACTAATTGGGTTTATTTGGATCTGAAACCACTTTGATAAGATCCCATTGATTAAATTTGTCTCTCTGTCTGCAACAAAGTACTAATAAGTTATATTTTTGCATAACTTTAAACTGGAAAAGTGGGTTGAATTCAAGCCAATGAAACGATTTTGGTAAATCACACTTTCTATTTTGATCTCCAGATATATACAAGGGGCATCCTCTACGAAATTTTATAGAATTGGAAAATTAAGCTTGTGTCCATGTGAAGCTTATGTTGTAGTGTCAAAACATGTCTAAATGTTGATTTTTTATCGAAAAACAGATCTTCATGTTAAGTGTGGTTCATGTGCCCCTCCTCTGCCAGTTTGTAAATATTTCTCTATACGAACCTAATTGTAAGGGCAGTAGTTATGCTAATTGATACTGTATGGCTGCCGTGTTTAGTATATTATAATGTTAAAAAAGGGTTACGATGTACCATTGTTTAGAAATGTAGTGAAGAGAGCTTAATTGAATGCAATATTTCGGATACAAAAAAAAACTGACCAGCCAGTTTTATCGATTCCGCCAGTCGGCAATGTGGATTAACCCTAAAAATTCCTTAACGCTCGCGCCCTTACTACGTCACTATGATACACCGCACCCCTTTACCAAGCCCTTCTACTATGTCGGAATATACGAGGGATTGCGTGGTTTCAGAGAGCTTAAAATTGTCCTCTTGAATTCAGCATACAGCCTTTTATTTTTCGTCATTATTATACTAATATTATAAAATTTTATTTCAAAAACATCTCAATGCCATTACCGCAATAATTGAGTTAAACGAGAACACGCACAAACGGAAATATTTTAAATTAATATGTCAGAATCAGAAAGAGTGAAAAGCTTTCTACAGATTTCCCACACGAGTTAAAATTATTGAGAGCATTTGAGCTAAAATTTTGAAATTCATTCCCAATTTTTAATAACTTTGTCAAGACCAAGACTCAGATGAAATAACTTTTCTAAATTTGATTTTCAATTGAACATTGGGTTAAAACAAAAAATAAAAGTCACATTTTTTCTTGTGTGTGTGTGTGGTAAAGCTAAACCATGTCAAGTGAGGATAGAAGGCAACAATTACCAGAAGGGTTGTTGGACAAGACATGTATAAAGCCCATTATGTCCTGTGCTGTTAAAACGAGAGCTGAGAACACTACCACGAAACGCCCGCTCCGAACGACAGAAATAAGGATACTAAGATCCATAACAGGTTATATATTGAGAGACAGACAAAGAAGCGAAGAAATTGGGAATAGATGTGACATAGAAGATATAGTACGATGATCCAGGAGAAGAAGATGGGAGTGGAAAGATCACCTGGAAAGATCACGTGGAAAGAATGACCGACGACCGATTGGCGAAAATAGCGAAATAGGAGAAACCAAACAAAACAAGACCTGCTGGGAGGCCTCCGAAACGATAGTTCGAAAGCTGGGCATCCGCATCACACGATTAGGACAAAAAGAGCCAGGGACATTTTGTTATATACAGGACAGCGTCCTACATTAAGAAGATGCTGGATTAATTTTCAACTCACACGAGTGATTGATTGATTGACGATTTGATGATAAATGGTCATTTGCGCCTTCGAGGCGGTAAACTTGTATACAAAAATTATTACAGCAAAGAATTAATTATGTTTTTACATAAACCCTTTCGTTCCAACTTCGGTTGTATTCCAGAGCTAGAAATTCAAATTTTAATGATAGAACGCTAACTCCAGTATGTGATGTGACGCTCGATTCCGCTCGAAAGAAGTAAAGAAATAGAGCCTTTGTTAATACCCTGCGGAGTTTTAACAATACGAATGTTTAATAATCCACTGCATACGTAAAAGTTAAAAACATTGCCCTTTCAAGTTTAATAGTCACAAAAATAAGCGTCGCAATTGGTATATTAAAATAATTTCAGTTTCCCAAAATCCTAATATCACATCAAAGTCGGTGGGTCAATTTTTGAAGTATCATATTTGTAGTATAAACTAAATTTCCTATTTCAGTTAATGACCAGTTTATTTAAACATGTCAGCACTAATCTACATCAAAATGTAGTTTGGATTAGTTATATTGCCCAAATTGAAGTTAAACCATATCAGTTCTCGACTCGAGTATGCGATTCAACTAAATCGATAAAGCTCCCTCTCGCAGGCAATTATCTGCCTAATTTAATACCACTTACCAATAGCTGACTAACAAGAAATCGATGGGCCTTCATAACATTCACTAAATTGAATAAGTGTATTAAAGGGACCTTATATTCGAAGGAACAGAGAAAATTTAAGGGTCAAGAATAAAAATATGCTTTTTCTTAATATGCGAGGCAAATTTGTTTAGAACAATGTGGCACTTAACCCGATATCATATTGAGGATAATGTTAAATAATTTAAAAGAAAACCGTGTGTGCACGATAGAAGTGAAAACTTTAACAATGCCAGATTATTATTATAAAATAAGTATTTTTTTGTCTTCTATATTTTGAAATTACTTGCTAAAACTTCGATATTTAACTTTGCTTCAGAATCTCCCATAAAATCCACAGAAGGCGCCTGAAAAATGTCTCTAGTTAGCCGATCCTGGCCCATTTTCTCATCTTCAAATCCTTTTAAATAACATTTCAGGCATACAAATCTACTAACTTACCACAAAACTATACGCACCGATATGTTAAAAGTACATCTTTACCCCGAAATCTGCCATAATATCCACCAGAAGCTGCCTCTAATCACCAGAAAATATCCAAATTTTATGACAATTGCATGTTTCAATTTCTTGTATTTCGCGATCACGCTCGGAAAATTATTACAAATTTTTTTGTAGCAGAGATCACGAGGTATACGAATCACTTAAAGTGGATTTTTCAAGCTAAATATAAAAAAATCATCAATTCGGCATTCTAGTCTAGAGAAGAACAGAAATAACTTTAATTTTCATTGATACACATAGAAATTAAGTAAAAAATATAAACTACATATATCTAAAATCCAAATTAATGGTAAAAGATTAAAGCTGGAATAAAATAAAATTAAACAAAATAGTAAAGAATTAAGGACTTGTGTTACTATTTCAATATCACAGGCAAAATATTATACATAAAGCAGAACAATGTTACACAAACGAACTTACATGAAACATACGACCACCACTTAATTAAATAATAATTTGTTTAAAAAATCTGGACTGAAATCATTTCGATGTGTCTCCTGATACAGCTTTTCGCGTAGAATCTCCTCAAGAATCGATTAGGCTTTTCTATATAAAAAAAATAAAAACTGTTTTTTTGGACCAAAAAAATAATTTTTATGTTTTCCCTAAACAGTCCATTTTTCCGACATTTAACACAAAGGAACATTTAGAAAGATTTTTTCTAGAAATTCCCTATCAAACTGTCGTGTCAGATTTTTCGGCCCTGGAAAATGTTATCAAAATTGTTTAATTTTTCGACAGTTATCATGTATCAAAGCGAAATTTTGAACCAAAGATTCCAGTGACTTACTGGCTAAAATGGTCACTTTGAATCCTTTTAATGGAAAAAGTCGCAAGAATAGAGAAAAACAAAAACAGTTCGATAGGAAATTTAGAGGAGAAAAACTCTAAATGCTTTTCTGCTTCCAAATGTAGGGAAACTGAACTTTTGAGAGAAAATGTAAGAACATCGATTTGCTGGAGAAAAAAATTAATGCTTAATTTTTTTTGTTGAAAAATATTTATGTATAGAGAAATCGATTATTAGACGAGAATCTACGTAACAAGTAGTATAGGACTTATAGGAGGGTACTTTAGTAGAAATGATGATGCTTTTTTACATAGGGTGAGCTAATTTCGACTTTTGTCACGACACTTCATAATATAATATTTTATTGCTGGAAAACCGAATAATCTGGAGAAAATTCTCGCCTTTTAAAGTTTTCACTTGTGTGGTTTTAAACCCCTTTATTGGTTAGTGAGCTATGTTTTTCGCTCTCTTTGTCCGTCTTTGTTTTCGTTTAGGTATATTTCGTCAAATGCGCATGACGATCAAACGAAGACTGAATAGGGATTTGAACGAATGAATAAATGATTTAGGGGGGTGTTAATACACTGCGACTAGTACAGATTTATTGCGTGGCCTTCCATGGTGCTTTCGTTGATGTGATTCTCAATCAAAGTACCCCATCCAGCCTCAGTGCTTTGATAAAAGCAAGTAGCCTGTATGGTTCTATGAATGAAAGCTCCTCCTGTTCGACGGTGCAGCACCCGAAGTAGTCCATTCGCCTATTCGCGACCGCCTCGCACTCCGTGAGAAGGTATTCCGGAGTTTCCTCCCCCTCCTCACAGAACCGGCAACTATCCTCGTGTTCAATTTTTATTATCTCCAAGTGCCTTCTTAACCGGTTGCCGGCCCGTCAGAAAGCCGGTGAGGATGCGAAGATTGTTCATACTCAGTGCTATAAGGTGTTTTGATTTTCCTGGATAAGGGACCTAGAAACATCTTTGATTGTCTTAACCCGGGAAGGCGTTCCCATAAACTGATCTATTTCGTTCGCTTATTTTTTTCTGAATTCTTCCTTGTATGTGTACGTCCCTATTCTGGATCTAAAAGCGGAGTTTGTGCTCTTATTTTTGCTAATTAGGCTGCCTTTTCGTTGCCTTCCATCCCAGCGTGTCCTGGCATCCATTGAAGGGATAATTTGTTATTCTTGCCTAGTTCATTTAGCCTATTTAGGCATTCCCATACCATTCTGGAGCTCATTGTTTTTGAGCTGAGCGCTTTGATGGCTGCCTGGGTGTCTCAGAAGATGAATATCTCTTCCTATAGTTTCTGTCGAGGCTGAACTGGGCACATCTTCTTATGGCGTTAATTTCCGCCTGGAATATGTCCCGGTGTTTTTCCATTACTTCCGAGAACTTGGTTCCTGGCCCAAATACTCCAGCTCCGGTCCCCTGTTTAGTTCTTGAACCGTCTACTTCTTATCATGACCGAGAAGTATTTTTCAAAATTGTATAGTTTGACTATATTGTCCTTGGGGAGCTCAAGAAGTGGTATATGCTTTGTCAGTGATGTTAACTCACTCTTTCCCGAGAAGAACAACCGTAGTTCTTCGCGGCTCTCTTCAATCCATCTCCCTTCGCCCGCTCCCTCTCTTATTATTCTAGTCATTGCTTGTCTAGCTGCTGCCTCTACAACAATGTGTAGAGGTGCGAGACCCAAAATTGCCTCGATTACTGCTGTTGGATAAGTTGTCATTGCGCCTGTTATGCTTATGCACGCCAGGCGTTGTACTTTGTTGAGAGCTGATTCTATGCTGTTTTTCCGTTTACTTGAACCAAACGATCGACCCGTAAAGTAGGGTGGGTCTTACTATCATTGCGTACATCCATCGCAGGATTACTGGTTTTCATCCTTAGGTTTTTTCTGCAAAGATTCGGCACACTATGAGGGCCCTCGTAGCCTTAGTTACAACTCCTTCAATGTGTTTATTCCATTTGACTTTGCAGTCGAGTTGCCCGTTTATGCGATTACCCAGTCATCCCTAGTGGTCGCCTTGGGCCAGCTTCTTCTTTACTTAGGTTTCTTGGTTGACTACCTGGAAAATGTTGGCTCAGGAGGAGGAGCGCACTCTCCTCCTCTTTTGCGGGGCTTTTTCAGGGTCATTGTCCACCTTGTTCCCTCTTTTGCCATGGCCTTGTGTAGTCTCTCCGCAACTGGAATACAGGCGATTTTTTAGCAGAAGGCTCTATAGTTGTTTTAGCCAATCGATGCATTTTTCTCTGTGAAATTTAAAAATGTCACTCAAAAAATATTTGAACCAAAAACAAACGAGTTACGTTATGAATAGGGTGTTTTTTAAATGGAACATATCGCTTTATACGGCTTTGAGAAAAATGCATTTTTGTATGTCGTTTTGATTAAAACATTCAATATTGCGATAAATGTTTTTATTATATTTTATTTTTTCAATTATAATTTTAGTTTAGCCTATTTGAAATATATCTACCATATAGGTTAATATATAGTTATACTATAAATTGCCTTTAAATCTTCCAAAGCCAAAAAATAATTGTCAATTTTGTTCTTGTCGAAATGAGATACTCCTTACATGAGAGATTACAGATTGCTAGTCTGTTCTAAAAATGCCAAGAAAATGCAAGATACGCAAGAAAATTTATTTCAAATATTCATAGAAATATATCGGTAAATACAATTCTAAGGATAAAAAACCTATTTGAGGAAAATAAAACTCGACATGAAAAGAAATTCATAAAATTCTACTAATAAAAATAAAACCACTATAATTTAAGTGTTGAATGTGACCTCCGTTGTTCTCGAAACAAGATTGATAACATATTTGTAGCCTTTCTAAACTTGCTGTTAAAATGTGATTTTCCTGGTTAAGGCGATCTATTTCTTTAATATTTTTTTTCGCGTGACCTATTCAATATTTTGGTTTCAGTGTTTGTATACGGTATTTTAAATAGCCCCTAAGAAATATGACCAAGACTGAAAGGTCAGGGCTACTGGGTGGCTAAGCATAGATTCCATTTCGCCCAATCTGTTCGTTATAGCGTCGGCTTAAAAAGTGCACAACATCACGTAGGGCATGCGGAGGTGCTCCATCATGTTGCCAAAGGACCCCGCAGGGAGCTTATGGAAAAGTGGTTCCGGTCAAATTGGCTAAAATTTTGATATGATGTTGTTTTCGAGTTCCCGATCAAAAGTTATCATTGCACCAACGAAATCGTTCGAGCGGTTTTCAAGATATTGGCTGCCAAATCCCATTTTGGGGTATGCGGTAAAATAATAAGGCTTGATATTGAGAGGATACCACAAATTGCAAATGCAGTTTTGTTGTCACTTATGTGTTTCGAAATGACCATAATTATGCTTAAAATATTGAACACATATACTAGGAACATGAAAAAAGCCATTCACATTGTACAGGGTGTGACAAAAATTAAGCAAAATACTAATAGCTATCTTTTTCGTCAAATAATTATTATTAATAGTACCGGTACAAATGATATTAACTAGAATATATCTAAAAATGTATATATGCCAGGTAAGTCAAAAAAGTAATTTTTAACGTACAGGGTGCGTCAAAAAAGTTGCAACAACCGTCAACAACGCTACCAATAGAAAATATACCTATTTCCTCTCAACGAGTATTTTAATAATAACATAATAAATTAAAAAACAAAATGTCAAATACCTACCAGGAAAGTCAACAAAAATATGCTTAATATACAAGGTGAAAGGATAAGTAGGTAGCACTTTTCTGTTAGACCGACTTCTTGCCTTTAGCGCGCTATAGCAGTATATCGACCAGTATTATTCTTCTCAACTTATTAAGCAAAAAATATTTCTTGGAAACATTTACGGCATTCTGTAAAAAAAAATATTTGAGTATAAAAACGGCTATACGGTAAATTGAAAAAGAATAACCAGAGTAGTTTTATTTTAAAACAATTCTTACCGTTATAGAATAATTTGAATATTGGCATTTATGTCTTCTATTACCAGCATCCAAAACAGTTTCTAATAAGGTTGTAGCTGGATATTTTACAGTGGTATTGTATCGCGAGTAACCCAGATACCACAAAACTGACGCAACATGGGCACACGTTCCTAGTGTCCTTGCACCAGATTTACAAGTACCTCGAATTGCATCTTCTTGGTATTCAATGAACAATTGATGTTTAATCGCATTGCGGTGGCGCGAGTAAATGCGATTTAATGTTACGAAATGAGCATAATGTATATACTTAATTTTCACGTCAAAAAATGCTCAAATATATTTTTTTTAAGTATGTGTACATTCATAAATAATGAATTTATTCAAAAATTGTTGTACACACTGTGGACACGTTTAAAGTGCTGGGACGCCAACAATTTTTTACTTACAGCATAGAGCTGCCCATAATATACTAGCTGGCTTGACATACCGTGCCGACTGTACAGAACGAAAACATATACTGTATCACATAGGCGCACGCAGCATTTTTTCTTAGGAGGGGGGGGGGGGCAATTTAAAATACTAAGATATTTTGATTAAAGTTTTATCAATGTGTATTATTTTTTAGATTGTAATAGTTTATGTATATGTTACCGTATCGAAAAAAATCACATAGTGTCATATAATAGTTATTCTACACATGATATATTGCTTGGTGGGTCCGTGTGGGGGGGCCTCGGCCTCCTACCCCCCCCCCCCCCCCTGGGTGCGCCCATGCTGTGTCAATAATAGATCGGCACATACCCTAACTGTTAAAAATCATATAATTATGTAGACATATTAACTTAATCAAAGTAGCCATGAACAGAAAAAACAGAAGATGTTTCGATGTGACATTTGGTTTTCTTTATGTCGTTTTTGCAGTTATAAAATAGTTTCTAAACTCATTTAAAACCACGGTGAATTTTGAATAGTTTTGTGTTGAATAGTGTTGTGAATATTGTATATTTAATAGGTGAAACAAAAACTGTATTAAAGAGGTGAGGTCAAAAAGTCTGAAATAAATTGATCATAAACATTTTAGTATTAGGATTTAGCTTAGGATTACTGTCGCAAAATGTTTTCTGATAAATAGCCGAGAATTATTGTTAGTATTATCAGTTAAAACATTAAGTATTAATATACAGGGTGACAATAATTTAAAAACGATAAAAAAAGACAAGAAAAATAGCCTAATACATTATATTTAATAGGAAGTAGGGCCTAAAATAACGAATTAACTACGCTCTCATTCCCAACCAACCCAAATAAATGTTCTTAAATCGTAATCCCTACTTGTAAATCTTATTTTAAATCTTTTGAAACTTGCTTTTTGGTGCTACCTACGTCTCATAAGAACACCCTGTTACATTAATAAAGATTTATATTTTTATGATTTTCCAAGATGTCAACGTAAAAAGGGGTGATTAAAAACATTAACTTGACATCATCTTATGGTTACCCTGTATTGGTACAGTAATAAACATTAATTTTTTATTACTGGATTATCAATTTTTGACCTCAGTTTTTTGACCTCACTACATAAAAGATTTTCCCTAGTCCAAAAAACTACATTAACGGAAATATATAAACTTTATATTATAATGTTTAACCACCATGTAGCTCGTTGCTACGTATGTAATGAGGCATCCAACTATAATCGAATGTCTAAAATTCATGAAGTTGAAAACGGAAATAAAAGAGAAATTGCTATAACTAGACGCGAGAGCCGCGGAAGAGCGCCACTGGAAATAAATGATCTTAGTCGCCTCTGCATCAATTGCAACAATTCCATTTTAAAAGAAATTCAAGCTATAGAAAATGATCCTATGTGTCTCAGATTAAATGTTTTAACCAGTTTAAGTAGTACAACATGCATAATATGCCATAACAACGAAAATCAACCACGACTTTCAATAAAATGTCGTACAAATATCTTCATTTCGCAAAATATATACGTACCAGAGCATGCTCGATGTTGTAATGAACATCTAGATGAACAAGATTTGCTACTCAGGCCGTTGTTGCCAGGCCTGCAATATGTAAACAGACCCTATGTCATTAAAGGCCCCCAACTTGCTTGCTTGTTGCAAGAGCTCAGAAAAGCAAATACCTGTAATAGTTACTGGAATTATATTGATGAAAATAGTTTTTCTAATGAAGAATTCCAGTACATGTTTGCAGTAACCAAAGAGCAGTTTGTAGATTTGTTTCAATATTGCGATCATATACCTACACCTAGAGGTAACCTTACTGTTAACAGAAAAGATTTACTGGCCTTTCTCACCAAGTTAAAGCAAGGACTTTCTGATGAATTTATTAAAATTATTTTTAATTATCCTACGCGACAAACTGTTAGTTGGAATATAGGCAAAGTACGGCAATCCTTATTACAAAGATTTGTACCTCAAAATATAGGCCTAAACGCAATTACGAGGCAGCAGTATATAGAAAGACATGTTACCGACTTTGCTAATGAGCTATATAATCCAGTCCCAATCGAAAGAAAAGCTATCGCTTATATAGATGGCACTTATTGTGCTATTCCAAAAAGTAGCAACTTTCAAGTACTACGGCAGTCATTCTGTACCCACAAAGGGTACCACTTGTTAAAACCGGCCTTAATTGTTGCCCCAAATGGCTATATTTTAACTATCCAAGGGCCATACTTTTCAGATTCCCGCAACAATGATGCTTCAATGCTCAGGAATCAATATCAGATGGATATTCAAGGAATTCGGAACTGGTTTCAACAAAATGACATTTTTGTTGTCGATCGAGGTTACCGCGATGCCATACCATTTTTACAAGAATTGGGTATTGAGTGTAGAATGCCTTGCCAACTAAGACCCGGACAGCAACAACTGACTACAGAGGAAGCGAATGCTTCTCGTTTAGTAACTAAAACTCGATGGATTGTGGAAGCTAGGAATGGACATATTCAAACAATTTTTAAGTTTTTCTCAGAAACGATACCAATCTCCCATATTACAAACTTAGGGGACTTCTACAGGATCTGTGGTGCTATTATCAACAAATATCGGGAACCTATAGCTATGCAAGGAGCCACAGTACAATTAGCTCGTGAGATATTGGCAAGGTCAAGAGAAATAAACAACCTCCAAATAAGAGTGGAACAAGAAAATCTTCGACATAGAAATGCCAGATGGAGACGTTTAGATCAAAATCACGTCCCTGCGTTTCCCCGTCTTCATATGGATTATCTTAAGGACATTACTATAGGCATATATCAGCTTAATCTTGCTCCTTCCTACATTCAAGATACAACTCAGAGGATACCGGATAACGAACTTCAAATAGATACACTAATGGATAATCAAAACATAATTAGGTTGCGCATTTACTCGCGCCACCGCAATGCGATTAAACATCAATTGTTCATTGAATACCAAGAAGATGCAATTCGAGGATACTACTGTACTTGTAAATCTGGTGCAAGAACACTAGGAACTTGTGCCCATGTTGCGTCAGTTTTGTGGTATCTGGGTTACTCGCGATACGAAGCCACTGTAAAATATCCAGCTACAACCTTATTAGAAACAGTTTTGGATGCTGGTAACAGAAGACATAATGCCAATATTCAAATTATTCTATAGCGGTAAGAATTGTTTTAAAATAAAACTACTCTGGTTATTCTTTTTCTATTTACCGTATAGCCGTTTTTATAATCAAATATATATTTTTACAGAATGCCGTAAATGTTTCCAAGAAATATTTGCTTAATAAGTTAAGAAGAATAGATCGATATACTGCTATAGCGCGCTAAAGGCAAGAAGTCAGTCTAACAGAAAAGTGCTACCTACTTACCCTTTCATCTTGTATATTAACAATAATTTTTTTGACTTCCCTGGTACGTATTTGACATTTTATTCTTTATTGTTTATTTATTTTCGTGAAGTATAGTATTATAAAAAAATTCGTTGAGAGGAAATAGGTATATTTTCTATTGGTAGCGTTGTTGACGGTTGTTGCAACTTTTTTGACGCACCCTGTACGTTAAAAATTATTTTTTTGACTTACCTGGTATATATACATTTTTAGATATATTCTAGTTAATATCATTTGTACCGGTACTATTAACAATTATTATTTGACGGAAAAGGTAGCTATTAGTATTTTGCTTCATTTTTGTCACACCCTGTACAATGTGAATGGCTTTTTTGATGTCCGTAGTATATGTGTTCAATATTTTAAGCATAATTATGGTCATTTCGAAACATATAAGTGACAACAAAACTGCATTTACAATTTGTGGTATCCTCTCAATACCAAGCCCTATTATTTTACCTCATACCCCAAAATGAGATTTGGCAGACGATATCTCGAAAACCGCTCGATCGATTTCGTTGGTGCAATGATAACTTTTGATCAGGACCTCGAAAACAACATCATATCAAAATTTCAGCCAATTTGACCGGAACCACTTTTCCATAAGCTCCCTGCGGGGTCCTTTAATTTTGATAGTCTGCCACATACAAATCTTCTAAAAACTTTTTCAATTTCGTTCTAAGAACCATAGTATCTTTGTCTATTTAATGTCCCATTAAAAAATACTGGAACCAATTTTTTTTTATGTCCCACCAAAAAGTCCTTTCTTCAAATTTAATAGTCTGAAACTCTCTTGGATTTTCAATAGCCCAGTGATAACTATTATGTCTATTCAATACTCCCGATGTTGCTAATGTTGCTTCGTGGGTCCATACAATATCTTTGAATAAATTAGGGTTCTACAAAACTACAATTTGGGAAATAAATTTGAAAAGAAGACCTTTTGTGCCGGTGTTAAAGTCCTGATGTAAACAGTTCCTTGGGTAACTCGTGTGGCGTCTTGCACTGCCGATGCCGTTCTGAATGTTACGAACTGCAGCCGAAATTGATTTGGTTGGTTCACCGGAAAATAATCTAAAATGGCACGGTTTCGATTACCTTTTCTCTGTGGATTTCTTTTTCAATCATGTAAAGTTTTATTTTCTCCAAATAGGTTTTTTATCCTTAGAATTGTAATGACCGATATATTATCTGTGAATGTTTGCAATAAACCTTCTACTTGCTTCTCTTGCATTTTCTTGGCATTTATGGAACACAGCATGTTGGGGTTTCGAACCTTCAGCAACATGCACTAAAACTGAGCTTTATCGACAATACCGAAACAGAATTTTTTCGCTCGACACGCGTTTCGCTAACCATGTTAGCATCATCAGGAGATGATTAAAACTTTTAATCATCGCCTGATGATGCTAACATGGTTAGCAAAACGCGCGTCGAGTGCAAAAATTCTGTTTCGGTATTGTAATCTCTCATCTTAGGAATATCTCATTTCTGCAAAGATAAATCTTTCTCGACTTTGAAGGGTTTGAAGGTAATTTTACCTATATTACCTATACTAACCTATGATGTATTTCAAATAGGTTAAACTAAAATTATAATTGAATACTTCGCCTGTTAAACCTGTTATGTAACATAAAGATGAAATGGAGAAAATTGAAAAAAAAAATTCTTTTAAAATAAAAAAATAAAAAATAACTAGGTACTTGTTGTCGTTTATTGTGATATTTTATCAATTTTAGGGATAATCCGGATAAAATAGTGACAAGAAATAATATTTACAATTTTTTTTATGTTTTTATATTAAAAAAAAATAAAACGACAGGTACCATGTTTTACACCACATAAAAAATAAATACCGATTCAGAAGGTAACATAAAAAATATACCTCTAAGAACTAGGGAAAACATAACATACTAAAAAAGAAAAACTAGAGAAACTAGAGAAACATAGCAATAGAGCTATACACGATCGCTAGACAGCATTGTACGTTCGACTTCAGGAAATTCATGGATGATTTTGGAAAATCTTTTTTGAGCCATAAGACGTAACCACAGCGCCACAATAGTCCAGTTCTTGTTTTCTCCGCCACAGTTGTCAGTCACGGCATATAAGATTTTACCCCTGTTGTCAAACGTTTAAAAATATTTTAACAAACAACTAGCAATTTTGTCAGAGCCTCTGTTTGCCACATACTAGTTCCATAGGTAGAAATAACCCTGTTCTGGCTCATTACAGCAGTGAATACTAAAATTGTAACACCATATCTTTTTCTTATAAAAACATGGCGCCGTTGTTAATTTTGAAGTCAGCAAATCGAATGTAATAAAATGAATATCTAGATTTGTCTCAGACTCTTCGATAACTTTTTTCAAAATATTTCTTGCTGCTTCACCCTTTCTGAGGTGCATATCCTTAGAAACTTCCAATTCTTTTAGCAGCTCTTGGTTTCCTGATTTCCTTGCCGTGGAAATTATGAATGCATTTTGATCACAATTAGCGCAGGTATCTGATTTCGGATCTTTAAAGGAAATGTTGTATTCTTCAGTAAATATTCTTCTAAATTTATCATAAAATATTCGAATTTTCCCTTCTTTAGTGCGCTTCCTTGCAATTTCTTTAAACAAAGAAGTGATATTATCAATACTCATGTACAACTTGTCTGAATTCTTACTACAACTGTAGTGGCTCTCGTATTTTGGCAATGACTATATGAAATATTTTATATCTTTAAAATCAGTTTCACTATATTTTTTTCTTATGTTGTTGGTGATTCCTTCTCTGCTCAATGAGATGAATTGAATATTGTTCGTGATATTTTTTCACAAGGTACTTACATCTTCTTGACCAATTCCATGGATCGCAAATTTCATAAGAAGTATTGTGTTCTTTTACTTACTGTGTCTCTTTTTTTTGTTCGTTTCTTAATCGTACTAAATTTTATACAGCCAAATAAATATGTATTTTGTAGGTAGTAACTTGCTAAACCCCAAAAATATTCAACAGTTTTCTTTCTGATTTCATCAGGCACTCTTTCGAAACACTTTTGTCCACATGGACAGGGATTGCCCTGAAGTTTCCTTTCATCAATACGACCTTTTCCCTGGCAAGATTTATACACCTGCCCAGTATCTTTCAGTTTCTTAATTTTACCTTAAATACCTCCCAGGCGACGCCGCTTTCTGCCCTTGAAAGATGAAGCAATATTCTGCAACAAAAGCGTATACGTAAACCTTGTTAAGTACAACGCTATCGGAGTAAGCATGTAAGAGATAATAAGTGTAGTTAACATACTTTACATGAACCACTCATATTAACATGTGCGACCTCAGCTCCTCAATCTGTCATATTCTGCCTCTTTCACATACTCTCTGCCAGTAGGTTCGTAATCTCGATCAACTACAGAGTCATCAGAGTCACCACTTAAATAGTCACATTCCATTTTGCACTTTTATACCCATAACAACAGTACAAGGACCATATTGCTTTGACACATAACACAATTTAGGTACATACGGCGGTTCACAAAGAACGTGATTTAACATATTTTACGCACTTCGACAGTAACGTTAAATCGCCGAAGTTAACATCACCAGGGAAATGGATGGCACTTAACAAATTTTTCACCACAATATCATGATTTTGAGTTAAACGTTACTTAACAGGTTTTACAGACGAGGTCTTCAATTGATAGACCATTTAAATATAATAACAACAGCTATCGCAATATTAAATGTTTTAATCAAAACGGACACAAAAATATTTTTTTTTCAAAAATCGTATAAAAAACGGTATGTTCTATTTAACAAAAACCCTATTCATAGCGTAA
>MU182767.1:74802-90442 GCA_016904865.1 Pissodes strobi
TATTCGTGAAGTTGACTCTGAGGAAGTGTATGCCCACGAGAAATAAACAAAATATAATTCCTACATATTGGAGGTTGGAAATATGTCAAACCGGTACAGGATAGTGGGCCATAAAATTTTATAACTTTCTCCCTAAGCATGTAAAGCACTTGGAGATGAGGCACTTTAAAGCTAGGGTTAAGAAAATTTTAATAAATCATGCTTGTTATTCTTTTAATGAATTTATTAGTGTAAGGTTTTGATCTTGTGAATTTTTGTATTTTATTCCATTATCGTGACGTATGTAAACAATGTATAAAAATATTGTAATGGCATGAATAAAAGATTTGATTTGATTTAATTCATTAGACCAGGGTGACCATTCAGATTTTTTTTTTGTAATTTCCATCCATCTGAAACGCAAAAGAAATAAAAATCAGACATTTTAAAAATAAGGTTGGGGCAAGTGCACGAAGTAATTCGTCATCTTGTCCCCGTCAACTTGCTCCAGTATCATGAGTTTTTCTTTCATTAAATATACTTAACACAGAAACAGGAAAATAAATCTCTCACACTAATCGCATATCTATACTGTATGATGCTCCTAACATATATGCCAAAAGTGTTCACAGTATACATTTGAACACACTTACCTTGCTTTTTTAAATATGTCTTATTTCTGACGATGAAATATTACAACAGCACATGCGAGATCTTGTCACAGATTACTCCTCTGTGATGATCTTGTATAAAGTCACTGTAATGCAAGAATATATGACACGCCGCCATAGTTTGTAACTGGTCGGGATAAACAAGTGCTTTTATTATTGTTTGATACCATAAAGACGGGTGTGGTATCTTAATTAACCACTTTTAATGGACAGTATAATATAGGGTAGTCAGATAAATCGAAACATGTCTTCGGTTTTATATAATTTAATAATGCAGGTGTAAATTGAATTTAAATATGATAGATATAAATAAACAGTGTTTTCTATGTTAAATAGAAACTATATATGTATAATTCTTAGACTAAAACTTTCAATCATTCATCATTCGTTCATTAAAGTATAAACAAAAGTGTCTTAAAATTAGAAATATCTACTGAAAAGTCTTGATTGATTTAAAAATGAGTTTTTCTTCTCCAACTTAGCAACTTTCACACATCGTACCTTTTCACTTTGACTCTGCTTTACTTTATTGCACCGGGGAGAGACTTTACTTAGTTATCTTCTTTAACTAATTCTAACTTAATTCTTGTGCTCAAGGAAACCATAAATCCAGCTTTCACATTGCTTACAGAAATTCCACAATTCGACCATGAATTTCAAGCCGCCATCTTATGTTCCATCTTCCACAGGGGACGCTATATATCGTTCTGGACTTCGAAGAATTGCCCAAAAGGAGGTCTTTGTCCAACCTTGGACAAATATAACTGAGGTGCACGAAATATTCGCTAATATTTGTGCTTACAAGAGAAATTGCCCAAAAAAGGAATTTGACCTTTTGGCGCGAAGAGGCACTTGCTGGAGGACGGTGAGAATACCGATCCAGCAACGTGGAGTGTTAGCAAAGCACTGACTTGACTTGATTATTTCTTTCCTTGAGTCTTAAGCTAGTCGTCTAGCAGCAAAACCGCATAATAAAAGTGGGCGGTAACACACACCGAATTCATTTGAGACGAAAAGGGTAGAAACTGTTTTCTTTCTTTATTTGACAGACTGATTGTTCACAATGCTGACGGAGACAAAAATATATTGAATTGAAAACGATTACAAACGTTTTCTTTACAAGTGAAGAGTTGCTATCAAAAACATTTAACCTAAAGAGACCCGACAACTCATTCATAAAAATCCGAAATCTTGCAAAAATATCAACAAAACGATTGTCCCGCCTCCTTATATTTTTATGAATCGTGTACAAACTTTTGTCAAACTTCGTCCCCACTACTAAATGTAGTATTGCCCGCCCCCGCCTGAACGAAAGCAAGGACAGTTCATAGACGTAGACTTTGAAAATGTGAGTCCATCATAATAATAATTTCAATAAAGTAAATACGTTTAATTTGAAATGATGGTATTTATTCGGGTGCATTTAAAATATATATTTATGTTTTATTTATAGTGTGTGGGTTAGATTGAGTTAGTTTGGGTTAGATATGGGTTCTGAAGGTTAGTTAACACAAAATAGTTATTTTACTGTGTCACGAAATATGTTGGTAAATGACTGCAAACATATCAGATTATCCATTAATATCACATACATAGGTAAGTATTATAAAATATTAATTAATCACATCACAAAATGGTGCCCACTGTACTACTATGTTTCATTTACTTTTACTTACTTGTGGAAACTCAGGTTCGGATGATAATAGCTGGAGATGTTACTTTGATATCAAGTTTATAAAAAATATTTATAGGAAATCACTCATGAAATACAAAAAAGCTACACGCGTCGCGTCGCACAAATTCAGGCTTTAAAACGTCCATTTGAAACCAAGCAAAACTGGGCGAAGAGTGCTATTTTGCACGTTTTTTAATGAAAAACATTAATTTATTCAAGTCGCGATCAAAAGTTGGACGGCCATCTTGTCACTTTTGACGTCTGTATTATTAGGAATCCCATTCAAAACGGTGTCGAAATTTTTGCTAGTGAGCTTTGACATTGCACAATTTTGTTAATATCATAGCAACCAGTCATCAAAAATAGTATCGAAAAGAGCTTCTTTTCTCTATGATACCAAAATAGAAATAGTATATTGTGCAACAAGTGCTGAAAATAAGACTTTTCACACGAATGAGGCAGTTTCGTGACACGAGCCGTAAGCGAGTGTCATAAAGTCTCATGAGTGTAAAAAGTCTTTTCAGCACGTGTAGCACACTATACTTTTTCTACGACTGCTACATACAGGGTGCCCCACTGGGAGTGTGGTAGAAAATTACATGTTATATGGGAAACATTTTTATTATTGATTTATCAGAAAATTTTATTCTTAATGAAAGAAGCTACGTGAGTAAGAGATTCTCGCTAAACTAAATAACTAGGGGCACAGCCCTAAAATGGGGCCACCGGAGTGGGGGCTTAAAATGGGGCCCCAGGGGGGGGGGCGAAACCCTAGAATGGGGCCTATGGTACGATAGTCCCATTTTTTACAGATTTAGCAATGGAGCCCCCGGGGGCGAAGCCCTAAAATGAGGCCCCAAGTCTAAAAAGGGGGCCCCTGGTATAAGAGTTCCATTTTCTACAGTTTTGCAAAAAGGGGCTCCCGGGGGGTGAAGCCCTATAATTGGGCCCCCTTTTTTAGAGATCTGCTAATGGGACCTTTGAGGGCGAAGCTCTAAAACGGAGACGAAGCCCTTTAATCTAAATACCCGAATAAGCGTGTGCAAAGTATACTTTTCACACGATGTTTGAAATGTCCAGTTTTCCAGAGCAGTTGTTAGTGCGTTTTTGTCTATTTTCAGGGCAGTCGTAGAAAAAAGTATATCCAACTTACATTTGCAATGAATGGTCATTGCATAATATACTATTCAGCAGCTAATAATGAAATAAAATTTCCGAAAACTTATTTCCTGAATAATTTAAAATTTGAACACGAAATTTATGAGATACCAAAAATACGCAATTTTATCCCGATTTAAACGTTTTTGTGACACATAGGGTTTTTTGTGCTCTCAATGGTTAAACGAAAACTTAAATCATACTACTGCTAGCCTAAAAATAAATTGCTTATCATAATTTTTGAGACAAATAAAAAGGAACTGAAGCATACAAATTTTATTTAAAAACATATAAATATGACAAATATCTGGTTAATCACATATTCAAAAAGTACCTTAATAACTATTCTCTTCTAATAAATACGTATTAAAAATATATTTTCATTTCATTATAAATGCTACTATCACTGAAAAAAATCTCCTAAATAAACTGGTATATCTAGAAAAAAAGATTAAATCTAGAGTATTGGCAATTGTAATTGGTTTATTTAGATTTGCTAAACCAGTAAATTGTTAGGGTATTTCTATAAAGCTATTGTATTAATAAGTACCCGTATTAGGTAGGTATATAATATAATTAAAGTAGATAATAGTATATTATTTTATATGGAGGAAAAGTAATACTTTTCATGGCGCGCTCGTGTTTAACAGCCGAACGGAGTGAGGCTGGTAATAGAGAGCAAGCCATGAAAAGTAACTTTTCCTCCAAATAAAATATGCTGTTTTTTCTTCAAATGTCGACAAATTAATCCAAAAACGTCTCTTTTTAATAGTAATAATAATTATTATTAAAGATAAGTGGGTTCGCAAGGCGGCTTAGACCGGTGCGATGTCGGTGAATAGGATCAGGTTGTTGCTATAGTAATGTAACATAAAGCTGTCAGTGGACACTGTCAACAATAATTATATTTTTAAAATTGCGTTTTCAATTGCATTTTAATTCCGTATTAATAAGCAGTTATTGAGTAAGTTCGATTAAATAATAACCAATTTGTTCCTAAATTAGTGATTTTTAGAAATGCAGTCACAAATTGAGTGATAAATACAAATTTTAGTTTAATAACTCTTGAGTTGTTGACGCTTATTTTGATGTTTGTTTGTATTGTATCTATGTTGCTATGACAACACTTTTACCTCCGTCGGCGGAAAAGTGAAAAGTAAAGCTCCGGCGGAGGAAAAACGAAACTTCACTGCCGTCCACACAGTCGAGTAATGACGGATTTACTGACGTTTGAAGAAAACATATTTACAGCAGTGCCTTCACTGGTTTTGAAACGTTACCAAGTTAGTATACTTTGAATGGGGAAGAGCCGTCGGTCGTCGACCTCCAATGCTCTCAATCTATTGGTGCAGTTACTTTACTACGTGCATACTATAAATATTTTGGGGGTAAAACAAGGCGGAACAAGGGAAGCGGCATTGCCAGATTGACATGTAAGAACTTCAGAACCGGTTTTTGATGAATCAAAAATGGGGAAAATAAGTATTTAGCGTTATAATTTAATATGAAAAAAGTATGTACAGTAACTCATAAACTTAAAATTTGGCAACGCTACATCTATCGACCATAGAATGTGCCTCAATTTTGGGGGAAAACAAAGAACCATTTGTCCCGTCTCTTCAGGTTAAATGTCTTTGGTTGCTATATTGCAATCTATTATATTGGTAGTACTGTTGTACAGGTTCGAATTAAGGGATTGTCCGTCTAGGGTTGGACTAAGGGGTTTTGAAGAACTGGCATATGCTAATTTAAATGCACAAATTGGGTTGCACCCGGGGTGATATAAATCTATTAATGAATTAATTATGGCTCATTCATTCTACATACATACAGGGTGTTAAGGAAAAGCCTTAATGTTATCAGATAATGTTTTCCTTGTTTATTTCGAAGAAATGTCGAGAAAATACAAGTCTTCAACTTTGTGGTCGATTCAATGCTAAAAAGCGCAATAAATCTAAGAATAACATTGATATGTCGAAATACCCTAAGCTTTTGGCGTATCTGCAAAGGCAGTCGGAAAACTACCTTCCCAAGAAGTCCAAAATTATAGCCAGTGATAATTTTCACAGATTTTTGAATTCCGCCCCGGACCAGATTTATTTATTAATAGAGATAAATTTCGTTTTTCAAATATTTTAAATAAAAGTCACTGCATATAATTTTCACAAAAACTAATGTTTAGATATAGATAATATTGTACACTGCTGTGCATAGAAATATTGGACAGATCATTAGCATTGTAAAACTGACTTGGGTATTTTTGATTACGCCTAGGAAATTAAATTTCCCATTTCTGTTAATTTTTCAGTCAGAATAGTATATTGTGTAACGAGGAGGAAAAGCAAAACATTCCTGGACGACTGTGGTAGTTGCTGGACGAGGCGCAGCCGAGGCCAGCAACACAGGAGCCCAGGAATGTGCTTTTCCTACGAGTTGCACATACTATTTTTTATCCGATCGAAATTAATTAGAATACGTACTTATATAAATAGAGCCAAATATTACTGTAAATAAAAACGTGTTTTAAATTTAAACTCAACATAATATCAAGTTTTGAATCGAGCGAGCTTGAAGTTTATTACGTAGCTACGAAAACTACAGCTAAATGTTACTTTTGATAGACGTCAGATCTGACAAACAAGGCGTTTGAATATGACAGAAATGTTACATTCCCGGCCTAGGACGGGAATGTTATATTCCCGTACAGTTATTGCATGTTGCCAAGCAACGAATACAATATACTGGAATCATGACTTTTGCGGTGAGAAAACACATAGGAAAGGTGTCGTTTTTCGTCCGATCGGATAAAAAAAATATTTCAGCAATATCGTAAGAGAGATTCAAATCGCTTGGTTCCTTCTTGCGTAACTAAATTTTTAATGAAAAGCGCCATACAGCGATGCAATAAGGTATCATGTGGGTTGATTTCTTATTGAAAAGCTATAACTATTGGTTAGTGATCATCAAAACAGTTCAAAGCCGCTTGGACCCTTATTATATTTAAAAGAATTATGCATAGAGGTTAAAAAAATATTTCCAAGCCACTTGGATCTTTATTATGTTTTCAAAATCAGTCAAATAATCAATAGACAATGGATCCATGCGTCAGGGTTCCATATTGCAATTATGATTTGGTTATTAACGAAGTGATTTTGGGCGCGAAGATGCTTGGAACTATGTTGCGTAATTGAATATCGTTGATGGAGGTAAGGCATTTTTTTAAATCAAAACTTTTCAACCTAGAAATTTCAAAATTAACTCGGGAATGTTTTTAAGGTTGCAGTACATATTATCAATGTAAAAACGTGCTTAACTCAAAATTGCCCATATTGTGGGTTGGGTCCCATATGCATAACATAATTCATTTTACAAAAAGTACATCAACACACGAATTAGAAGAATTACAGACCTTGCCAGAAAATCCTCAGCCTTCATGTCCTAACAGAACAGTACAAATATATCAGTTACGGAAAATGTATTAAAAAAGCAACAAATTCCTGGGATTAATTTTAATAATTGCTCTAACATTACAATAAATTATAACTTTAAATAATAGTGTGCTTATGTAACAAAAACTGTATTCTTTGCAGTGTTCTACGTTACCATCGTTTCATTTCTGTGTAAAAAGTAATATGTTTTATAAAATCAAAGTTATGCCGTTTTTAATTGCCTTGAAAAAAATGTAATGTTTATGTATGGCAATATACTGTTCTTTAAATAGTAATGTGTATACAACAGTTTAGCAGTAATATCTAATATCACCGAACATACCTATAACGTTATATATTCTGTGGTAATATTAATACCTTAGTGTATGAATCTGGGTGCATGGTAGAAAATTATGCATTATACTAAACTTTTTCATTATTGATTTCACAGAAATTTTATGAAAATAATTCTTCGTACAAGATTTAAAATTTTCGAAATCGACAATTTCAAGACGGCAAAAGTAAATAACACAGTACAAAAATATGAACAGAAGACCTTAATTACTCTTTTCCTACAAACTTTACTTTTTGAGAAAATTTAGAACAAATAGGTACCCGAAATTTTCGGTTTTTCTAACCTCCAACATTTGGTGCTAAATTTCTCTATACCTACTGCCCATAACTTATTAAGTTTTCTGTTCATATTTTTATGCTATTTCCTTTGCCCATCTCGACGTTGCTGATTTCCATAATTTTTATTTTTACTAGGGAACCATTTTCATATTTTGCTTACACTGTACTATAATACACTAAATTTAACAAAATCTACGTTAGTATTTCTTCACGCAGCTTCTTTCATTGGGAATAAAATTTTCACTTATAATACCACTAGTGCTTAATTTATTTCCGGAAATTTTTCCGAGGCCACGAATATTTTGAAAATTATCCCGAGCCGCAGGCGAGGGATAATTTTCTTAAAATATTCGTGGCCAAGAAAAAATTTCCTGGAATAATTTAAGCACGTGTGGTATTCGGAAAGGAGGTTAAGGAGGAACGAGGTAGCCGAGGAATATCAAAAACACCTTCAATTTATAACTGCAAACTGTAATAATTTTTAAATAAAAATAAGTAAGTACTTAATTTTTATTAATTTTGATTCTTTTTTCCCAAATAACTTTTAACAAAGTAGGTATGTGAATGACAAGCATTACGTAAAAAACAATTCTATGATTATGTCAAAAAATGTCCACTATAATTCACGCCAGGGTACCCCAGCAGAAAAAAAATTCCGAAAAATACTTGGATTGCTGTAACCCAACTAGAATTACACATTTTATTGATCAAAAAATGGTGGTGTGAAATTTTCTGATAAATCAAAAATAAAAAAGTTTCCCATAGATATAGCATGTAATTGTCTACCACACTCCCAGTAGGACACCCTCTGTATGTAGCAGTAATAGAAAAAGTATATTGGGCTACACGTGTTGAAAAGAATTTTCACACTCATGAGACTGTCTCATTCGTGTGAAAAGTCTTATTTTCAGCACTTGTTGCCTAATATTACTATTTCATCCGGATCCGAAAATACGAAGAAGTCGAGGTTAGAATGAAAGGTTCATAAAATTGCAATAAATGTCCACATTTTTCAATATTTCGGCAATTTTATGAATCTGAATAGTAGATAGCCTTGCTTTGGAGTACTTTGGACTACTTTGGAGGCATTATGGGAAATTTGAAGGAATACATCTTGACATGACGTTTAGGTACAAGAATAATAAATAACCAGAATCCAAACTCTAAACTGTCACCGTGTATATTGACTAAAAGCGCTGGGTGACCTTCAGTCCACGTCACAGCCCGAATTCCATGACCGTACTTACTGCATTTTGACTGATTTAATATTATCCATCTTATTAAGAAAATAGTACGAAAGGCGGGATAGCTCAACCATTGTTTATATAGTGCTGAACTATAGTTGAGAATAAACTAACCGAAAGTCGATTGGACGACTAACCCAAACTAACCAAGTCTATTAAAATTGATTATAACGTATCGGAACCGGCTCAAATAAGTAAAATAGGTTGATACTAAGTGAAACTAACCAAAAGTTGATTAGACGACTAATCCAAACTAACCAAATCAATTAAAATTCATTATAACATATCGGAATCGGCTCAAATAAGTAAAATAAGTTAAGACTAAGTAAAACTAACCGAAAGTTGATTGGACGACTAACCAAAATTAACCAAATCTTTTAAAATTGATTATAATGTATCGGAATCGGCTCAAATAAATAAAATAAGTTGAGACGCGATCAATAAGTATTCACTTCTATTACGTGTACCGTTATACTCGTGACTTTTTATTTGTAAAAATGAATGCCTATCTTTTTATGTACTAAATTAATAGATTGATTTGCATGTTAATGATATATCTGTTATAAGCAGTTCAAATGACTAAAATAAGTTGAGCCTAAGTGAAACTAACTAACCAAAAGTAACCAAATCTATTAAAAATTTTCATAATGTATCGGAACCGGTTCAAATGACTAAAATAAGTTGAGACTATGCCGAACTAACCGAAAGTTGCTTCAACGACTAACCAAAACTAACCAAATCTATTAAAATTGATTATATCGTATCGGAACCCGCTCAAATAAGTAAAATAATTTGAAACTAAGTAAAACTAACCGAAAGTTGATTAGACGACTAACCAAAACTCACCAAATCTATTAAAATTGATTACACTCTTTCTCTCTTATAACATCGATAAAGAAGTATTCACACCCATCACGTGTAATGTGCTTGTCGCGACTTTTTGCCAATCTCGATGAATTATGGGGATCCTAGAGTCCAAAAAAAACATTAAATTCAGAAAAAAACAAAATTGGGTCCCTGTGTGTGTGTGTCTCTGTCCGTCACACGACTTTTCTCCAAAACCATTAGGCCGATTTCTACCAGAATTATTATTTAGGAGTTTCGGGACAATATCTCCAGACATTTTATTTTTTTTTCTTTAACATTACAATTAAGGATAGTTTATATAAAGAATAATATAAAAAAATTGGTTTTCACAAAAACGGCCTTAACGATTTTCATTAGATTTTCTATATGTTTACAATTTAGTAGGCAAATAATACGTACTACCCCGTTTTTCTTTGAAAAATCGGTGCAGTCCCTTTACTCTTGAGAAAAATGAACAAAATCGATTTTCTCGGAAACAGCTCCAACGATTTTCTTCAAAGTCTGTACTTATTTACCAATTAGTATGGCAAATAATATGCACTTATTTATTTTCCTAGGGAAAATAAGATAAAGTCACTTTACTAGTGAAATATTGACCTTCCAATTTTTCCCAGTTCTGTGGCGGAGCTATGTTCCAACTTTTTTTTTATTCCAATAAGAGCGAAATTAGTACCGTTTATTTAAGAATTTTTCCAAACCTTCAGTGTTTTTCAAATTCACAGATATCCGTTTTGATGAGTTTTCAGCATATGGGCTTTAGTTTTAATTTTAAATCCATGCCAAATAATAATGTTGACTGCTGCGAAGAGATCATGCAAGTAATCTCCTCAGGAATGGAAGCATACATCCCAAATTCCATCAAGTTACCATCAAAAGGAAAGCCCTGGTTCGACAAAAGATGCGAAAGAGCTGTAGGAAGGAAACAGCAAGCCTATAAGTACTGGCAGCAAAATCAGACCGCTGAAAATCAAATTATTTTATCGAAGCGAGAAACGAGTGCAAGCGTGTGATCGACGAAACTAAGGACAAACACAATCAAAGGATCAGGAATAAACTTTTGCAATGCCCCAGTGGCTCCAGGAATTTCTGGTCGGTAGCAAAGGCAGTAAGTAACGACTTTACAAAAACGTCTCTCCCACCTTTGACGGACGAACGTGGCATCACGGCGACTACAGCCAAGGAAAAAGCAAACATGCTCGCCAAAATGTTTTCATCGCACTCTACCTTAGACGTGCGCCAAAGCAAGACTCTCCCCACTATACCGAACATCAACACCACCATGGCAGAAGTCAAGTTTTCTCATCGTGATATTCGCAAAATACTTAAAGAACTAGATACGCAAAAGGCATCAGGACCGGACGGAATACTTTCCATCGTGCTAAAGAACTGCGCCAACGAACTAACACCTGTTTTTTCCAGGCTTTTTTCTCTTTCTTACAGAAAAGGGATTTACCCATCCTCTTGGAAAGTCGCTCGAGTGCAACCTGTTCCAAAAAAAGGCCAGAAAACCACGCCCTCAAACTATCGCCCGATTGCCTTGCTTCCAATAATCTCCAAAGTCATGGAACATGTAGTCAACCAGCAACTACTCAAGTACCTCGAGAGCAACAGAATAATCAGCGATAATCAATACGGCTTTCGCAAAGAGAGATCGACAGGAGATATATTGGCCTATGTCACTCATATATGGAGTAGGGCAATTGAAAACTACGGAGAGTCTCGAGCGATTGCGTTGGATATTTCAAAGGCATTCGACAGAGTTTGGCATGACGGACTGCTCAACAAACTGCCCGCCTCTCTCTGCAGCTGGCTGGCCAGTTTCCTTAAGAACCGATCCCTACATGTTGCAGTCGATGGACACATCTCGGACACATTCACCATCAACGCGGGCGTGCCTCAGGGCGCAATACTTTCACCAACTCTGTTCCTCATCTATATTAATGACCTGCTGATCGAAACGAATAATCCTGTTTACAGTTTTGCAGATGACAGTACCCTTGTCTCCCACTTTGGATCAGAAAAACCCTTACCAGCGACTGAGACTCATCACCGCAGACAGGAGCAGATTACAGCAATTAATCAAGACCTGGAGAAAGTTCAAACTTGGGGCGACCGAAATTTGGTCCAGTTCAATGCAGCAAAGACCCAAGCAGCAACGTTTACTAAGAGGGCCAATACAGCGGGCCCTGACATCATTATGGCAGGATCGACCATTCCTTCATCCTCGTCAATCGGGCTGCTGGGTGTCTCGGTCAACAGCAATATGTCATGGCATGACCATGTTGCTAACATCGCAAAATCAGCCTCCCAGAAGCTTGGTGCGCTATTTCGCAACAAAAAACTCTATACACCGCAGCAGTTGCTCTTGCTGTACAAAGCGCGAATAAGACCGTGCTTAGAATATTGCTCACATATCTGGGTGCCGCACCAAAGCATACCCTAAAGCTGCTGGATTCCATTCAGAAGAGGGCTGTGCGTCTCGTCGGCGATCCGGAGTTGACCCGGAATCTGGATAGTCTGGAACATCGCAGACATGTGGCCGAGATGTCTCTGTTTTACAGATACTTTCACGGCAGATGTTCCCAGGATTTGGCCCGCATAATCCCGCCCCTGGCAACTCCTGTCAGGCAGTCCCGACAGACGGCAGGAGCGCACCAGTTCGTCGTACAACTAGAAACACCTCGAACATCGCTTTACCAGAACTCCTTTGTCTGGCGCACTGCATCACTGTGGAACTTACTTCCAGGACATCTGTTTCCCACTAATTACAACCTACAAATATTCAAGAACCGTGTCAATCAACATCTTCGCACACACCGCTCGTCGAGCGCCATAGGATCTACCTTTAGTGTGTGTGCCACTGCCATAAAAAAAAAAATAAAAATCCTATCATATCAAGATACTCCGCTATATTAACGCTGCCAGATATTTCATTAATATGCAAATTTATCTATTAATATGGTACATAAAAAGATAGGTATTCATATTTACAAATAGAAAAGTCACGAGTATCACAGTATGGTTACGATACGTTATAATAGATTTTAATAGATTAGGTTAGTTTTGATTAGTCCTCCAAGTGTGGTGCTTAGTATCTACTTATTTTACTTAGTCATTTGAACCGGTTCCGATACGCTATAATCAATTTTAATAGATTTGGTTAGTTTTGGTTAGTCGTTCAATCAATGTTCGGTTAGTTATTTATACTGGCGTTTACAGCGATTTAATCATTCCTAAGATCTTAAAGATCCTAATAAATAAAACTACTTATTTTCTAACCAATATATTTATTTTGCCAAATTATTAACTTATGGTTTTGGGTTACTGTCTATTAATCGATTTTAGTGTATAATATAAGTTAACTCGTCCAAAAATCCATTAGAACACGAAACACTCAACAAGGGAAAATCCATCTAAAGTATAACCCCGCATTTCCAACAGCTAGAATTTTATCATATTTTAGGCGATCCGTTTACTACAGCCGAGCCGTAGCGCCTACACTGGCGAATTTCGGCGGAATTTCGGAAGATGGAGCCATACGGGGCGTCCTAGGTGAGCCATTTGCAGCAAACGCGAACGCGAAGCGCTGGCGATGCAGTACGAAAAATTAATATAGTCGCACTGTATCGCTACTGATTCGCGTTCGCTGCAAATCGCTCACCTAGGACGCCACCTTAGCAAACTGTTGCGACGCGGCAGTCGAAGTGTTTTATTGCAGCATCGTTTTCTTGAAAACTAAAGTTGTTATCAACAAAATCACCGAAATAAAAAAGTTTTTTCGGTTCTTTGGCTACAACTTTGTCGCTTACTAATACATCTATCTCTAAAAGCAAAAAAGTTTTCTCGATCGAGTATTTGTTGCTGCATTTTTAAGAAATTTCGTGCCACCAACTTTAAAAAAAAATAAAACTGGTGACCAGTACATTTTTTGCATTTGTCTCATGTCACTCATGATAACAAATGTCCAAATTGAGTCTCCTAAAAATTCCAATTCAATCAGACTTAAAGTAAAGGAGATATAAGGTGATAAGCAAAAATTAAAAATAACACATAAAATTTGAGATTTTTCAGAGATTGGCCAATTTTGACCAGTTTCGCAATTCTGGATTGCCTGGCGAACTCCAAAATCGGATGCGCCAGGTCCATTTACATGAAAATCGATTTTTAGGTGGTTGTTCGCCAGTGTATAATAGAGGGTGCATCTTAGACATTGCTTGTTATCCGGCTATGAGCGCCGACACTGGCGAGTTTCGGCGGAATTTCGGCGGATCAAGTAGTGCAAGGTCACGGCAGCCAATGCCTAGCAACGAGGAAAGATTATTGGCTTCTGGTTATTTATTATTCTTGTGGTTTAGGCTTAACATTTAATTGATGATAGAGGCATTTAATTCAAAACGGTTTCAAGCTGAAAAAATTAAACCAGGATCTGAAAATGAGGATTGAAAATGCTTGTCATTTTATTAGCTCTTATTGCTATCTAGGTTTTCGGGGGTTACGCTTTCGGCCTTATTTAATTTGTAGCTGGATTTATAGATTGACATAACACATAACATCAGCATAGCATAAGCATAAGAAGTTAATCTTAAACATTCATATTTAAGTTAGGCAATTTATATATCGACATAACATAAGCTTGACATAAGAAGTTGACCAATGACCAATGATGTTCAACTTCTTATGCTACTTATGTGCTTATGTTCGAATAATGAAAACACTGAATTTAATTGTAGATATAGGTACCTTTTGAGAGAATGACATATGCGATGTTCAATAAAGTTTGGTGTTTTGGCTTTTTGAATGTATGTTCCTTTTGAGAATGGTAAGGATTTATAAATTAATATACTTACATAAGACTTTATAATATACCTACTTCTTTAAAAAATTTAAAACAAAATTATGAAATGGGTAAGGTTAGTATTTATTTGCGATTTACGGCTCAGGCGCAACATAACCTAAGCCTATTTATTATTTATTTCTTGTAATGTGCTTATGCAATGCTATGTCTTTGTTTATACAGGACAATGGACAATGGCTATGTCTATGCTATGCTTATGGCTTATGTTAGGTATGTTAATCTATAAATCCAGCTTGTATTTTATATCAAAATTATAATTTCTAATGTTATGTAATTTGTGTGTTATTTTGAATTTACTAGCCAGTGTACATAATCATTGTATATTTTTTTGTACAATTATATAACACCAAATAAAAATCTCGTATTAGTCATGGTTTTATATTTAAGGTCACTTCAACTTAGGCGAACTTCCTTAACAAGCCCGGCTAGCTCAGTCGGTAGAGCATGAGACTCTTAATCTCAGGGTCGTGGGTTCGAGCCCCACGTTGGGCGGAACTTTTTTTTATTGTATTTTTATTATTAATTATTCTATTTTACCGCAGTGAATTTGTTAGAAATACTGAACATATACAGTTTTGTCGCAGAAGATATGAGTCACTAGATTCTGATGTAGAAACTAAAAACCTTGCTAAGCACATACGTAAACTATTTATTTCAAAAAATTGCACAACGTTATCATGTATGAAATAAGCTAATCGTGTTATAGAAAAAAAAGATACTTCGTATCATTTACATTCATTAATGTGATGACACATCATGCTGCCCACGCAGTAATTATTACAATTAAACACATTAAATTAAATAGCATATATTTAATACAATAAACTTATCGCAATAAGAACTAATTAATATCAACAAAATTATTAAAGTAATCGTTCTGGTTGAACGCTGTCGACCCCAAATAAAGAATCCGGATTAAATTGTTTAAATATTTAGGTACGTTATACAAATGTAAACTATGGCGATTGCGAAAGCTTGCGTGCACTTGTCTTGAGTCTTACGCTAAAAATAAATAAAAATAATTCGAAAACAACTTTATTTTAAACCTAATTCTTGTAAGAGTATAGAAGGTACTTATTATCTAGTATAAATAAATAATTATTTACTAATGTCGGAAATACAAATTTTAC
>MU182767.1:100058-154339 GCA_016904865.1 Pissodes strobi
TGAAACGCTACCTTAATTCAAAGGCATATTTTTTAAACATGAAGAAGTGCTAAGTGCTTGTGTTGAATGCAACTTTTTTTAATGCGTGGAAAAAAATTTGATTATTCGAAAATCCAGTTTTTTTATAAAATCTTGTCCACCTGTTTGTACGGCTCATTGTTTGAACTTCTTTAACCAAAAATTTTGCATTATTTTTGATGCTGATGGTGATGATAATCTAGGTGATCTGTTGAAAAATTAATGTAACAGGAAAAATATTGAATATTTTGAAAAATTTACAGGAATATGCAAGCACCAAAATAAAAAGCGTACGTACCACGTATGCTATTTATTTTGGTCTAGCAGTTAGCACTGAAAAGATAAAGTTCTGTTTGACCGTTTTTGAATTCGGTGAGGAAATCCATGGTAAACGTGCAAATCTCTTCTGCGGTCTTCGTTCCCTGTCCTTACATACAGACAAACATTTTTTTCTTTCGGGATGTGAATAAAGAATACAGATACAGTTAGCTGCTGATAATACAATACCCTATTAACAGGCTTTTTTGGTAGTTGAATATTTTGCATAAAACCGAATGCCAGAGCCAAAACTTGATTTCATGTTCTTCAACGTTTTTTTGGTAATTTTGAATAGAATTTTTTATTTTTCCGTCAATGAATTATTAATTCAGCAACTAAATTTAGACGAAAAAATGCTCAATTAAGTTTCTAAATTTTGAAAAGCTACCCAGCATGAAGTTACATGGTTCGTACTGGGTAAACCAGATAACTTTTTAAATATATATATCTCTATCATTTTTGAAATTAAAAATAACGGCAACCAAAGTTGTGTAATTTACTTCTCTTAATCTATACATGGTATTTAAAAAAAAAGACTCATGCCAACTTTGCTGCTTTATACCAATTTTTTTTTAATGATTTTGAATTTTCTATTAAATGTATGTAGGTATCAAACTTAACGGTTCTTCAAATATTGAAGGTTTTAGATATTTCAAAATTAAGAAATATTATGATTTATTTGATATAATTTCTCTCCTATTTAGCTACCAGCTGCTACCTGGAGATTAAGGTTTATTTTTCAAATCTCATGGCATTGATGTTTGAAGTCTGGTTTGCTGATTATGATGTATAGTTAAAACTTATAATCAGCCATAAACAAAAAAAATATATAAAACGCATAAGTTGTAGTCTGAATCAAATGCTCTGCATGCCCGTCATTATGCTCATCACATTTGTCATGAATTATTTTCTGGTATTCCAGTGCATTGCTTCTTATTTTCAATTACATTTCTTCTTTCTTCGACAATTTTAATCTGAATTTCTTCAATATTTTTACTGCTCTCACTATAGACTGTGTTTTGTTCCATATCTACATATCCACGCTTGATAATTATCATGAAGAAAGTCTCTTACTACCAGAATAATATGAGGAATTGCTCCGTCTTGTTGCCAAATTATATTTTCCCGAGTTTGACGTGATCGGTCATCGATAAACTGTTCAATTTCGCTTTCCAAAAGTTCCAGATGTTTTTAACTAACCCATTTAAGGTGCGACGGACAAAAATGCTGCTTCAAACTTATATTGGGGAATGTCCTTGAAGAGCAGTTGGCTCACCAACTTGTGTATTTTCATGGGACCAAATATGACACATTTTCCTGTTATAAATACCGGCAGTGGCAAATATCATCTCATCGGGCCACAAAATTTTATTGAAATAGATTGGATCTTGATTAAAACTTATAATTTGAGCAAATTCAAGTCTTCTTCTTTGTAATCGTCAATTAATTGTTAAACTGGCCTAATTTTAAAATCGTATTATCCGTATTGATTTAAAGTACTTCCATACCTTATGTCTCTGACACAGTCTCTCATAGACTTTTTTGGATTTTCTTGAAAGAATAGGATACGATTCCTATTTCCGTTTCTTTGTTTTTTCCTTTTTTTATTTACTAGAAATGCTGTTTGTTGCAGTAACTTCGTTGTATTAATTATAGTTGGTACAGATGGTACTTTCGCCCATTCTGTACATTTTATAGGCAAAATGTTCTGTGTTCGTATAGCCCTATGACCATTTTTGAAATAAATCTCGACCATTCACAACAATCTAGTAAATATTAGCCCAGTAAATAAAGATGAATCAGCAATTCATACTTCAAACATCAATGCTATTGCATTTGAAAAATAAACCTTTGTCTCCAGGTAGCAGCAGGTATCTAAATTAGGGCTCGGATTTCTTAAACTATTCGAATAGTCGTTTAGTATTTTGTTCGAATAGCCAAATCATTCAAAGATCTATTTGAATAGTCGATTTCTAGTTTTTCACAAACATTTAGCGAGAAAAACCGCAAAACCGCAGACCTTCAAAAAATCATGATTCAAAAATATAACCAAATACGATAGATAGGAAACTGCGGTTTTCACCATTCAATAGAGGAGAAATGACTGTATAAATCTTGAAATTACCAGGATCTTATGGCATAATTTATGGCTACTATAGACGCTCAAACTTGAGTTAGAAATTGTAAACAAATTGGACTAATTAAAAAAAAATCATATTTCGAAAATTAACCATTTCTACAGGAAAAGGTGCTCATTTTCAAATTCAGCAGATTTGAAAGTACAAGTATTGGATCAGAAAATGTTTTTTTCCATTTCCATAAAATTGAAAAAATAGGTTCGTCGATATAAAATTTTCGTTACCTTCCTTCAAAAAATCGAAAAATTTTTAAGCCAATGAAAAAATGTTTACTAACTAACTTGCTAGTGTAGATGACGAAAAAATCATTAGTTTTTTTGTAGTGGATTCGAATTTTCAGTATTTCATAAAAATTTCGCGAAAATATGTTCAAAACTGCAGACCCTCAAAAAACCGCCATTCAAAAATATAACCAAATACTACAGAAAACTGCGGATTTCACCCTTCAATAGAGCAAAAATAACTCTATAAATCTTAAAATTACCATGCTCTTATAGCATAATTTATGGCTTCTACAGACGCGCAAATTTGAGTTAAAAATTGTAATACACCGTACTAATTTTTCTTAAAAAATTCATATTTCGATAACTAACCGTTTCTTCAGGAAACGGTGATCGGTGATCAAATTCAAATTCAACAGTATATGTATCGGATAAGAAAACGTTATTTTTCTATAAAATAAAAAAAAGTCGATTTGTCGATATAAAATGTTTTTGTTACCTTCCTTCAAAAAATCGAAAAAAATTATAATCAATGATTTCCAGTTTTCCACAAAAACTTCGCAAAAAAGAGTTCAAAACTGCAAAACTATTCGAATTGTCGAATTTTTTAACTAACAAAAATTTCGAGTTTAGAATAGTCGAATATTCGAATAGTCAAAGTCAAAGTCAAAAAAAGCTTCACTATAAAAAGATAAAAATCTCATTTACAAAGCTAACCATACAAATTTTTTAGATAGGTACAAAAAAAGTTTGATAAGGATCAAATAAGTAAATTATACAAATACAGTACCAAGTACAAGGAACATAAAAAATAGAAAATAGGTATAAATAGTCCAACAACGGACACCTTGTTAATAAAACAATACATATACAAATAAAAATAAAAGATGAAATAGACATAAACAACACGCGCCCGTTTTACAGTAAATCATTAAGGAATTCAGCAACATCATAGTAAGCCTTTCTCAAAAGTAATTCCTTTACCCTCCCTCTGAACACCCTGTAAGAATCAGAGGATCTAATATTTAGGGGAAGGTGATTAAAGGCTTTTTTAGCAAAGTAGACAAAGGACTTCATAACCAGAGCACTTCGGGAAATCAATAAAGGAATAACATTCACTTGCCTAGTGTGATATGGACGGACAGGATCCAAAGAGTTGAAATACTTCTTGTAAACTATAGACAAACACTCTCTAGCAAATACAAACATGGAACAGTCAAGATCTTTTGTGAAATAAAAATAGGTTTACAAGAATGCCGAAATGAAATATTAAACATAAACCTAAAAGCTCGTTTCTGCAAGATAAAAATTGAAGAGAAGCTGGCAGCACTGCAACATCCCCAGAAAGCTATACCATAAGTAATGCGTGACTCTATTAGAGAAAAATAAGCCGATGCCTGCAACCAAAAAGCCCAACTGAAAGAGCCTTGATGTTCTCCTCAAACTTCAAACTCTCATCCAGTATCACCCCATCAATTTGGCACCAGTAGCAGGAAGTATTTGGTCACCGCCCAATGAAATATTAGCCAGAGAACACTTGAAGCTCAACATGTTAGTCTTTGGTGTGTTAAATGATAAATTGTTGCAATTACACCAGGTTCTTATGCGAACTAAATCAGCGTTGATCATTCTCTCCAAAACCCCAACATCACTCGCACGCCAAACAATAGAAGTGTCATCCGCAAAGAGCCTAACAATTCCCTTGATTAGAAGGGAGGCAAGATCATTGATATAGATCAAAAACAGGATAGGGCCAAGAACGGAGCCCTGGGGCACTCCACAATTTATTGGCATTGAGTTAGAGACCCTGCCTTGATATGACTGACTGCCTACTGCCATGCAAGTAGGATTTAAACCAATTGAGAGTTATACCCCTAAATCCATAAACCTTCAGCTTCTGGAGCCACAGATGATGATCGACACAAAATATTTGAATTATTTGAATACAATGCCGAGTATTGCCGAGCTCTAATCAAATAGGTAAGCAATTACATATATCATAGTATTTTGTAATTCTAAAACCTTCAATATTTCGAAAACCCTTAAGTTTTGATACATGATATATTTACATAAAATAAGCAGAATTTAGTATAAATTCAAAATCATTAAAAAGGATGGTATATTATATTTAAAGTTAGCATGTGCCTTGCTTTTTAAAACACCATGCACACATTAAAACAAAAGCATGTATTCGGATATTTATTCTAATTTCAAAAATAATAGAGGTATTTCCATTTAGAGAGAGAACTGGATCACCCTGTACATTCGACACTGCATAACGCTTTATTAACTACAACGAGTGACTGCGCACGCCTAAATATGAACTGCTCCTCAGTTGGACAGTGGCCCCAACAAAGTTGCAAATTTGTTTTATTTTACAAGTGGGTCAACTAATCCAAATGACAAAAAAATGTGATATGTCTACTATTTAAGGTGAAAATCAGTCAATATGCCGCAACCAAAAAGTCTCATTGTTGGAAGAAAAAATATTCACTGAGGCTTCTGAGAAACCTGGATTAACCCTAGAAATGTAATCTTCGGCATTCTATTCTACATGCAAAATAATACGTGTGGTATTTGCTTAGGAACGAAAATTAGATATTCCTCCCTAGTTTAATTTGAATATAAAAAATGGAGTGATGCCGCAATAGGAAACTGTTATTACTAGAAAACATAAAATTAAAAAAAACTCTTATTCTTTAGATTTTATGCCATTACATTCATAGGATTCGTTATCTAATCTAAATCCAACTTATGTTGCAAGGGCTGTATATATATCAGATCAATTTCGTATGCTATAACCTTCGCCCCAGTTTTAAAATATATTGTATTTTTCGATAAATAAGAAGTAATTTTTAAAGTTATCGAATATAAAAATTACTAAAATTAGATTTTTTACGGATGGGAGACAACGCGTGTTACGTTGGTACCTAGTTCGTGAAAAATGATTTTATTTTAAACTTTTATAGCGAGACCCTTGTCCAAGCACAACTTTTGGACTTGGTGCCTTGCTTTTACTTTGGTAGGCTTGCCTGAGTTCGTGGGTAGGAAAATAATTGTGGGTAGGAAAATAATTGTTGATAGGATACTTTTAGCTATGAAACATATGTTAAACAGTACCCCTAATTTAATATGCCTATGCCATTACGTACACCATCACAGGAAATATTTGTCTGACTTGCTTGGAGTGCCCACTATAATATAGTTTCCCAATTTGAAAATCTATCCCTTTGGTCAATATTTAACGATGCTGCTCGCCTTGAGCTTCGACCCCTCGACTTTGTATTGAATACTGTTGAAACTTGCCGTATTAGATTAAGGCGCCCTTTTTGCCTGCCGTGTGAATTTAGATATGGTGAGGGAATTTGGGATAGAAACATTATTATGCCTTATGTATTGTAACTGTAAATATTTAAATTAACAATTAACAAACTGAAGAAAGAACATACGTAAAACATGCACTACGGACCGTTCGTGAATATTCTTAAGACCCCAATCAACTATGAAATTGAGATGATATATATAATATAACGATAAACCAAATTAGCCAAAAAATTCATACGGTCTTTATCAATAATTTCAAATTGAATTTCACGCTTCCCATATTACGATTCTATATTCAAAACACGATCTTTTTAACGGTAATTCCAACCGACGGAATTTCAGATGTCTGTGCAATTTGCAACAGATTTTGCAATACTTGACCAGTGGAGGCGGAAATCGCAAAAGCAATCGCAATATGTGGCCTTTTTGACAGTTTCACTGGAGACTGACTGACATCAGAAAGGGCGAGAAGTCGGCACATAATATTATTTTTTCTTCAAACGTCAGTAAATCCGTCCTTACTCGACTGTGTAGGCGGCCGTAAAGTTTTGTTTTTCCTCCGCCGGAGCTTTACTTTTCACTTTTCCGCCGGCGGAGGTAAAAGTGTTGTCATAGCAACATAGATACAATACAAACAGACAACAAAATAAGCGTCAACAACTCAAGATTTATTAAACTACAATTTGTATTTATCACTCAATTTGTGACTGCATTTCTAAAAATCACTAATTTAGGAACAAATTGGTTATTATTTAATCGAACTTACTCAATAACTGCTTATCAATACGGAATTAAAACGCAATCGGAGACGCAATCTAATTATTGTTGACAGTGTCCACTGACAGCTTGATGTTACAATAGGTTTGTTCTAGCAGCGATTTCAAACGGTTTCAAACCATCCGGAGTGTGCGCATGACGAGATAAGCGTCGCTTATATCGCTATGCGCAAACTCCGGATGGTTTGGAACCGTTTGAAATCGCTGCTAGAACAAACCTATTATATTCACCGACACCGTTCTAAGCAAGGCCCCCTACGACCGTGGTCTAAGCCGCCTTGCGAACCCATTTATCTTTAATAATAATTAGATATTATTACTATTAAAAAGAGATGTTTTTGCATTAATTTGTCGACATTTAAAGAAAAAACAGCATATTTTATTTGGAGGAAAAGTTACTTTTCATGACTTGCTCTCTATTACCAGCCTCACTCCGTTCGGCTGTTAAACACGAGCGCGCCATGAAAAGTATCACTTTTCCTCCATATAAAATAATATGCTATTATTATTTGGGAAAGGTATAACGTATGTCTCAAAACTTTTATTTATATATGTATATATTTGAGAGACGGTAACGTAGATGGTAATGATGAAATTGTTTGACCCCATGACTTTGCTTTGAGAGCCCAATTTGTTAAGACACCTTTGGCGATAATAAGCTAAACTATCCCATTTACGGCGTTTCGGCCATACTAACACGGGAAGAAGAAAATTATTTGGTGGCATGGCTGGCCTGCAACAAAAGCATTGTTGTTAGATACTATTCAGCTATCGGTCAAAGAACTGAATAGTCCTAACAATTTCACAGACAGTAGGCTTAGACGTAAATGGTACGAATTGTTTTTAAAAATACATCAAGAACTGGCTCCAAGTATTTCTCAAAACCTCACTTGTGCTAGAAACAGCCTTACAGAAAATTGCATTCGTCAATGGTTTATAGAAGTAGATACCTCCTTAGAAGACTCAAACAATCGTAACATAACTTATGACCCTGGTCGTGTGTTCAATAATAAACGGCTTTTTTCCTCAGGCCCAAGGGAGACAAACTTGTTAGTTAAAAGGGGACATAGAACGGTTTACACATTTGTAAGCAATAATAAGAAGGAGGTGTCTCCTGCCAAATTTTACCACCAATGATCGTTTTTAATTACAAAAGAGTTCCCAAATTAGTTGCCGAAAAAGGACCAGAACACTGGGGTATCGGAAAGGCAGAAAATAGATAAATAAGTGATGACATCTAGTTTTTTGGACAATATTTGAAAGCTCGTTACTGGAAACCTACTGAACCGATTTTAAAAAACTTTGGAAATTCTGAATAGTTGATTCTTTGGTTCTTATGTCTAATTTTTGGAATAAGATAATTAGCACCTAACATATACTACAGGGTGTTAAAGAAAGAGATGTTCTTTTTACAAAACTTCAAGTTATTCCCATTTATGGGGTAGTTGAGATTGATAGTCGTAATACCTCTCTTTACTTACAGTTAGGTAATACCTCGGGACGTTTTTGAGATTTTGTGGATATCTTGGCTAACTACGATTATATGGCAATTTTTCGAAAATCGTCGATACTTTGCAGTTTAGTCACAATAATGAGCAAACTACGGGAGGTATCGACGAATTGTGAACACGGCGTCTTACGGTAGATCATATGCTACCAGTTTATGTACGTCACGTCATCCAGTAAACCAGAAAGTTCAAATTATGGGATATGTTTTACACAAAATAATTTTTTTTTTAAATTCAAAATAGAAATTCAAACCAAAGAAAATTATACTTGTAAACTTAAAATGCGACCTTAATACCATGGATTATTAAGAATGGGATATTTTCTCGAAATGGTTTTTGATTTTTGGTGATAAATAAGTGATAAGTTGTCAAAATATGGTAAAATAAGGATATTACTTCGTGTAACGTTACCATAAATATGCAAACGAGTTTTTGTCTCTTACAACCATTCAAATTACACTCGAAATTACCTTCGAATATACAGGGTGATTGAAAAAGTAAAATGGTAATAAAAGAATTCATTTTTTAACAGAGGATCCTATTTAAGTACCCACCCATCATTTCAATTCTTAGGTATTCTAGGGACCATTTAGTAATATTCGTGCAATATTTTGTGTAAAACATCCCTTAATCTGAACTTTCTGGTGTTATGGATCACGTAACGTACATAAACTGGTAGCATATGACCTACCGTAAGACGTCGTGTTCACAATTCATGGATACCTCCGTAGTTTGTTCATTATTGGGACTATACTGGAAAATAACGACAATTTTCGAAAAATTACCATATAATCGTAGTTAGCCAAGATATCTACAAAATCTCAAATACGTCCCGAGGTATTACCTAACTGTAAGTAAAGAGAAGTATTACGACTATCAATCTCAACTACCCCATAAATGGGGATAACTTGAAATTTTGTAAAAAAAACATCTCTTTCTTTAACACCCTGTAGTATATGTTAGGTACAAAATATCTTATTACAAAAATTAGACGTAAGAGCCAAAGAATCAACTATTCAGAAAGTTTTTTAAAATCGATTGAGTAGGTTTCCAATAACAAGCTTTCAAATATTGTCCAAAAAACTAGGTGCGTCGTTTTTTTTGACGAGCAGTTTAGTTCATCCTTGTCTAGTTGCTCAGAAAAATCAGTTTGTTTTTGGACGGACACACATCCCTTCTAACGATGGCCGCCAGTGAATCTTGCAGTAGAATAATTTTGTTCTTATACCATTTTGCCCAAACCCTACACATATTTTACAACCATTAGACGTGGCAATTTTTCGACCATTGAAACTTGAATGGAAAGAAACGTGCAACGATCGAGAATGGAAAACCATAGGTGAAAAGATTACCGAAGATCTATTTGTGGTCATTTTGGAAACCACTTTTCAGAAATTGTCAAATATTCCAGATATAGTTAAAAGTGGCATCTGGACCTGTGGACTAGTTCCCTTCAATTTTTAAAATATTACATTTTCAAAATATTTTAAAACGAAAGTCAGAACACAAAAACGTCAGGAAAATCATGAACTTGCTACAGACTCAGAGGCAATTCTAAGACGTGTAGACTGTAGAATAATACATTCTAAAAGAAAACCTTACATTGTTCAAGCTTTCCGGGCCAGTTTGGTTCAATTTGGATTGCCAGTAAGCAACCGGCCTGTTTTTACTCTGGAAGAAAGTAAACACCAAAGCAGCGAATAACAATGCAATATGGGAGCTGATCAGGAAGTACAGGGTAATTTTTTATATTTTCCCACCCCCCTTAACTTTTTTGTGCCACTGTGTAGAAAAAAGATGTAAATATAAAAGTTATAGTGCTGAAGAAGTAGTTCTCAGAAAACATATTTTTGTCTATACAGGGTGTTGCAAAAAGTGCGAAAAACAAAAATTATATATTTTTTAAATGGGATACCCTGTATATTTATCCTCAGGACGAAAGATCTTTATTCTCCGATTACAAAAATATATAATTTGTCTACATTTGCTTAAGCCATTTCCGAGCCATTTGCCTTTAAAAGTTGACAAAGCATGAATTCAAACCAATCGAAGTAGCCTTGCTCGCCATTAAGAAAAACATGAAATGTGTCAAAATAGCCGTGAATGATAGTGACAAAAACAGCTATTATGTTAAATTATTGACTCTATTTTTTATGAAGGTTCGCTAACTGTCGAAAGATATTTACAATTTTTAAATCAGGAAACAGAGGTTCTCTTGATATGCTTCCAATTCGCCGATATGCTCAAATAATAGGCGGGGAACCGTCCACTGGCCACCGAACAGCCCAGGTCTAACGTCTTTAGATGCGTTTTTGTGGGGATATTTAAAAACAAAGTTTGTGCTCAGAGAAGTGCCATTATTGAAGAGTTCAGGTTGAGAATTTTATACTATATAAACGACCTTAACCAGAACAGTCCAATTTTTATTACCCATGCAACAAATAAATTAGAAAGCGACTTCTGAGATTGTATCAGTAGTGGGCATATTCAACAATAATTGAAATACTGAAGTTTTTTATTATCAAACATGTTAAGATACGAATTTGTATATAATAATAAAAAATCATTAAAACAATGATTTATTTTATTTAAATCAACTTTTAAAGTTAAATAGCTCAGAAATGGCTTAAGCAAATGTAGACAAATTATATATTTTTGTAATCGGAGAACAAAGATCTTTCGTCCTGAGGAGAAATATACAGTGTTCCATTAAAAAAAATTTTTTTTTGTGTTTCACACTTTTTACAACACCCTGTATAGACAAAAAAAAATGATTTCTGAGAACTGCTTCTCAAGCTCTACAACTTTTTCTATTTACATATTTTTTCGACACAGTGGCACAAAAAAATTAAAGGGGGTGGGAAAATATAAAAAATGACCCTGTACAAATAGAAAATGAACTTTTAGAAGACTCTACTATGGAAGATAATTTACAGAAGAAGAAAATCATAACAATATCACGGAAATCAATGATAATAATAAATTAATAATAGATGATGAACTCCAGAAAGAGTGAAATGCCAGACATGTTTGCTGAGAGAGTAAATAACAATGAAATTGATGTTACAGAAATTGTTGACTGTTCAAATTTAGCTCTTTCGGTAGGCATCGCTGAAGATATTCCCATCATAATTTCCAATTGTTTTTGACCTAAACAGCCTCTTTCTAATCGAATAAATTTCTTCTGCAAAATCGTAGATACACATTTATCACAAGATTCTCCTTACAAATCAAATATCGGCACTCTGAAAGCAAGATGGAAATATATTCAAAATTGAACTTTTCTGCACGCCTCTGCATTTTATCCACATTCCACCGGGAAGAGACAACTCTATCGGTCTCCCTCTCTCAACAGGAAGTCAGAGCTGTTCCCTATCCATTCCCTCTCTCACTCGGGCCGCTATTTTATCGCTGTTACGCATCCCACATTTCGAGGCTCGCTGCTATTACATGTCGAATTCAGTCCGTTTTATCTCCGGCGTTACTCCGACGTTGAAAATTTTGATCTTTCATTAAAACTGATTAGTTAGCAATGAGCTACGCGTGATTTCAATGTGCTCGTTTTATACCAGACGACGACTGGTTTTGCCAGACTTTAATTATTTAAACGATAAACGCGACAGAGCATTCCAATGTGGTTTGTTGCAGATTGTGTTTTGAGATATTTGTGGGACGGTGGTCCACCAGGGAGTCTCATCGACTATCCAGTAAGTTGGTTTAAGTTATATAAAATTAGTGATAACTAAGTGGGCGGATAAAACAAAATATTTTCTAGTTAATTTAATTGCCTGCAAATCAACTATCTTGAATCTAAAAGCGAGGCTGAAGAAAATCATATGTTGATAAATACATTATTTATCAAGTTTATATTCCTAGAACTAATTGTCACGCCTTTTGTGTTGATAAATACATTTAGGTATGGATTTTATATTTCTAGAACTAAATATCACTTCTTTTATGTTGATGTAAGCCTGGCCTCAAATCTTCTTTCAATATAGGTACGAACTCCCAGTAACCCAATATCCCAAAACTGTACACAACTGTACGCTATAGTCTCATAGGGCCTTAGGCGACCTTAAAGCAATTTAAATTTTCATTTCGAGACTAGAATTGAATTCAATACACTGTAAGGATTGGATACAATTAATTTCAATTTTTTCGAGAGCACTTTGATTGTAGGTATTGGAGCTGCGTCCTTCCACGCTCAATTTCGTAGCAGCATTGAATATTTTTTGCTAAATCCTAAATCACGTCAAGTTTATCCTGTATGTCCCTTCTCATAAGTGATAGGCGTATGGGTGAAATAAATACAGCTTTGCGTGAAAAGCCTACAAAGACATGTACAGTAAAATACATGTTTCCCTCTATCTGCCTAACCGCGCTGTCACGCTCTGGTCATAACGAGACTAACACATTTACCTATACATTAAGTCTTCCAACATAGAACCGTATTTAGGTTAGTTTTTCTCCACAACATTCTTATTGAATTTTTCTATATGGGGCCTTTTCGGCGGTAATCCTAGGGTGCAAATTGCACAAGTCGTCCTAACGAAGCCTAAAAACCTGACAATACTACTTGATATTTTTAGCGCCCGTTTTCAAAATCGAGAAATCTAAACATGAATATTATTTAAAATGCATTTAAAACGTTCAGAATAGCAAAACAGTAAAAAGCTCGTGCACCTTGTCAGGGCTTTTTCACATCCCGCTTTTTTAATGTTGAATAATTAATCTACAAAAAAAAAGATAGCAAACTTCAAAGCTGATAGGGAGAGAAGATCTGAACTTTATTGAGAAAATTCACTTGTACGATATTTCACCGTAACTTAAGGGGAAGGAAACAAAACGTGCCTGACCCACTGAGTTCCTAATACGTTGCAATCTGAATGTTGAAAAGAAATTTGTGGCCATGAATCCTCCGTAATAATACAACATTTTTTCTTTGCAATGACGGAAAGAAAGCGTCGTCAGAAGTGTTACATAGAAGGACATACAATTCACGCAACGGATTTCCTGAATCCAAAACGTTTCATATACACGTAACTTTCATTTGCCCCTGTACTATAATCTTTAACCAAATCAAAATTGAACCCATGCCTTAGAGCTGGTCAACACGTGGTAGTTGTTAAGTTAGGCGTTAGGCTAAGAAGACATTTCGGGAACAACCCATAAAATTAGCAGTTGTATTTTATTGCAGCTGTATAATGGTCAAAAAGCTGCCTCCTGAGAAATTATTGTCCAGGGGAATAGCGGGTTATTGCAAGCGACAAAAATTAAGTCAATCGGATATCAGTGTCTCGTCCCCTGTTCCCGAGCCTGTTCCTTTTGTTGCGCCACAAAATCCTACAAGTGAATTTTCTCAAAAAACCTCCTTGGTCGAAGTTCAGACCTTCATTCATTCGATCAGTTCTGAAATTTTCTCCCTTTTGATTTATTTGGTAGATAAATTATTCAACTCTCAATAAGCCAGAGAGTATTTTTAGTTCCTCTTTCATCAGAAGCAATTTATTTAAATTATTAGACATAAACCAAAAATATAGTGTTGTTAAGTATACAAGATTGGCTTTTATTTGTTAACTTGGAATGCTTATTACTATTACCTTCGATTACTGGAAGGCCGATGAAAATTTAAACATCGCACTACCTTCTTCATATCGGAGCCATTTTTCATAATTTATAATGTACCAGGTCACATCTATTGAACGTTTAGTTGAGTATGGAAAAAGCTGCAATGATTTTATTAGCATTTATTTGCCAATGAATAGCCCAGTATATACACATACAGTCAAGCTTAAATCTTAGACCATGTCAACAGTCATTTTTTGTTGTATAGTTTTGTTTTAAATGTTTTAAAAAGTAGGCACATACAATAATGGAAAAAAGTTGAACACGAAATTTATTAACATAAATTAAAAAGAAACAATAAAAAATGATAATATTTAACTTTGCTATCTTTATATACTATAGCAATAGTAGGTAAAACTATATGCCACATTTCCATAGGCTTTTCGGAGCCAGAGATGATGTTGGATATTTGGGCCTACGGTTTTTCAATGTACTGGCAACCCAGTATTCCTAATCCTAATGATCTATTATTTAAGCAGAAAATTAAGGAAGTCCTAATTGTCATTTTAATCTTATGTGTGTGTTTGTTAAGTATTTTGGATCATATGGATGTAGTTTTATAGCTATTATTTATTGGATTTCATTTAATTTTAAAATAAGTTTGCTATTAATAATTCTTCTTTTATTTATATCCAAAGATATTTTGTACATGCCAATAAAATTGATTGATTGAAGTTCTATCTCAAATATCCTGCTTATTTATTTATCATCAATGCCATGGACATGATGTTTAAGTTTCTGTTTCGTTGCTGTTTGTCGATCTTCTTTATGAGTTGGATATCCATTGTAGTTTGGCCCATTATCAGAGACCTGTCCCAGATATGCCCAATTAAAACACTCCCCTTATCCCCTTATAAAAAATGATCAATGTCTCGAATTAATCAAGTGTAGCAAATTTTTGGTATATTATCTACCAGACTTATTATGATATCTTGGGATCATCATTCAATTCCCTAAAAAAAAAATTCCATTACACTAAAGTCTGGAGAGTGAGTTGGTCAAGCCGTTCTCGGAAAAAATTGATAAACCTGTGTAATCGTTTGTCCGCGTCAAAATTTAAAATATTGTACTCCAATGTTTCGCAAAAATAGACCGACAACCGGGAATAGACTTATTCTAATTAATTTTGGCTTGTGATGGGTTCTATTTGTAAAAATGATGAACGAAGTGACGTCATTTCGAGAGATTCCCGCCAGATAAGAATAGAATCCCCACCAATTTCTCTTTGGTATACCCGTGTCTTGCTGATGATATAATGTAAGCGAAAACGTGAGTGATCTGTAAATAAATAGTTAAACCAAAGATCTTTGGTTAAACTAATCATATTGGATTATTACGATCATTTTATGCCTTGTTAGTCCAAAAGACTTTTCGGGTGCCTAGTCTACCACGCTTCATATTTGGTCTCACGAAAGTATTTGATTGTGTTTCACTCACTATTCTCTTTCAAAACCTTATTTTCTAAGTTTTTAATCGAAGCTATCTTGGAGAATCACATGGAGTAAGTATATTACATTCAATGAAGGAATGTCAGATAAAAATTTCATGGAGTATAAGTACTCTTCCTTATTACATATGAAGTGATTCTAGGAGTGAGGACAAGGACGCCAACGATAAATTATTTTCGGATGATGCAACTGTGTAGGATATTTTCCCCACCAAACACATACAGACCTTACAGCGTCAGAAGCTCGCAGTAAAATTGATGATTGGCTTAGAAATAATCTAAGCCTTAACAACCTAAAAGCCCAAGGTACGAAATTCTCTCTTTGTAGTAGTGGTTACAGTCTGCTTCGGGCCTGCTATTAGCACGGTATGTACTCTGCTATTAGCTTCTGATAAATTCCTTAACCAGCTAATGGTAGAGGAAGAAAATCTCAAAAATGCTCTTTCTGTAATTGTGCTTAACTGTCTAACATCGCTATTTTTATATACTATAGCAGTGTTTCTCCATACTACCAGGGACTCTCATACACACCTGTCAAAAAATAGAGAAAACTGTATGCCACATCAGTTCCGTAGTTTTTCTAGAACCAGAATCAGACTATGGCGTGGAAGGCTTCACTTTTTTGATAGTTTTTACCTTACTTTATGGTGTTAATCTGTGATATGCAGTTTAATATAACTATTCTGGATGTTATAACATTTCTTTTGAGTATTTAGACTTATTATGATATATTGGGATTATCCGAGGGATTATCATTCAATTCACTTTAAAAAACAACGAATTCCACTACAATAAAGTCTGGAGCGGGAATTGGTCAAGCTATTTTCACAAAAATTTGATAAACGTGTGTAATCGTTTGTCCCCGTCAAAATATAAAATATTGTACTTTAATATTTTACAAAAATAAGTCGACAACCGGGAATAGACTTATTTTAATTAATTTTCTCTCGTGATGGGTTCTATTTCTAAAAATGATGAGCGTAGTGGGGTCATTTCAAGAGATTCCCGCCAGATAGTAACAAAATCCCGAAATCCCCACCAATTTCTTTGCTCAAGTCTTTTCTTTACTCGTGTTTTGCTATTGATATCATGTAACTGAAAACGTGATTTACCCGTAAATAAATATTTACACTAATGATATTCGATTATTCCGTTGCAAAATCCATCCATTATGCCTTTTCAGTTCAAAACTTTTGGGCGCCTCGCCTCCCACGCTTCATCTTTTGATCTCACGAAAGCATTGATTATGTTTCACACAGTATTCTCTTTGAAGGGATTATTTTCTATATTTTCAACCAAATGACATAGCTGTTTTAAAACCTTTCTTGTAGAATAGCATAGAGTATGTATATTACATTCAATGAAGCAATGCCAGATAAACATTTCATGGAGTTCACGCCTCATACTCTTGCTTTTTATATTTATGTAAATGATCTTAGGAATGAGGAAGAGGACGCCAACCTTATATTATTTTCGAATGATGCAGCTGTGTAGGATATTTTCCCCACCAAACACATACAGACCTTACATCGTCAGAAGCTCTCAGTAAAATTGATGCTTGGCTTAGAAATAAGCTAAGCCTTAACAACTTAAAAGCCCAAGGTACGAAGTTCTCTCTTCGTAGTAGTGGTTGCGGTTTGCTTCGGGCCTGCTACTAGTTTCTTTACCAGTTAATGGTAGAGGAACAAAATCTCAAAAATGCTCTTTCTGGTCACCAGCCTAAACATGGTTACTTTGGTCTCAACATAGCATATGCCATTCTCATACGGAAACATTTCACACATGCGAAAAAGATTTTGCGTAAGTGCATCTGGAATGATCTAATGATGGTGAAGTTGGATTCTTTGTTGAACTGAATCGAGAGGTGTAATATTTAACTTTGCTATCTTTATATACTATAGCAATGCTTTTCGTCAAGAAATAGATAAAACTATATGCTACATTTCCATAGGCTTTTCTGGAGCCAGGGATGATGTTGGATAGTTGGGCCTACGGTTTTTCAATGTACTGGCAACCAAGTATTCCTAATCCTAATGATCTATTATTTAAGCAGAAAATTAAGCAAGAACTAATTGTCATTTTAATCTTATGTGTGTGATTGTTAAGTATTTTGGATCGATGGATGTAATTTTATAGCTATTATTTATTGGATTTCATTTAATTTTAAAATAAGTTTGCTATTAATGCTATTATTTCCTATTTCTTCTTTTATTTAAATCCAAAGATATTTTGTAAATACTAATAAAATTGACTGATTGAAGTTCTATCTTAAATATCCAGCTTATTTATTAATCATCAATGCCATGAACATGATGTTTAAGTTTCTGTTTCGTTGCTGTTTGTCGATCTTCTTTATGAGTTGGATATCCGTTGTAGTTTGGCCCATTTTCAGATACCTGTCCCACATATATGACCAATGAAAACACTCTGCTTATCCAAACTTACCTGAAACAGGCTGATGGCTTTATTCCGCTGTTGAAACTTGAATTTAGGCGTAAAAATCACCTTGCACGTAACTCAAATACCGAGATCCTTATTTTGACGCTTGACTCCTATATCAATAAAAGGTAGAAACTGGGAAAACTTTATAGGGAACGTATATCACCTCTTCACTGCTGTTTAACAAATTGGCATTAAAAAAAAAAATTACCGTAATACTTTAATTCGATTTTTTTACGTACAATTTTTTAAATTAATTTTAAGTGCGTGTTTACTATAATATGACATTAGGAACAGTCGTTCAATTAAATAATTGATGTTTGAAAATCTTATACTACATATCTTCTTCTTGTATCTTCGCCAGCCAATATACGTTCACATAGATCTCAAATTTTAAGGTGGTAGTTTAGCTAAGAAGCACTTTTGCTGCTTCGACAGAGATTCCTCAACATTTTACGACTTTCACTCTCCAAACATCTTGAAGCATAGAACATCAGCGTCAACATCTTGGTTTTCCATTAACTTAGCGGCAGATTGTCGAAATGAATTGGTGGTATACTAGGCTAGAGTTATATGAACTAAAGGTAACATATACCTCCATAAAACCCTATTCTCTTCAGGTCTTTCATTTCGTCGATGGACATAAAGGTCTTGGGTTTGCTAGTTTTGGGGAATGATTTTTGGATTCCAGACTACCGCCTTTACCGAGGCCTCTATTTTCTGTAGCACATCTCTTTAGCATGAACCTAACAAACCCAATTTGAGAATATTTTCTTTGAAGTATTCTTTAATGTTAATATGTTCTTGAGATGAAATCATTGCCCTTATCAATAAAAAATCAGACTATGGCGTGGAAGGCTTCACTTCTTTTGACAGTTTTTATCTTACATTTTGGTGTTAATCTGTGATATGCACTTTAATATAACTATTCTGTATGTTATAACATTCCTTATGTATCGACAATATTTCCTTTTCTTGGTATCTATTCATAGATTAGAGTGAAGTGTTGTAAAATCTGGATCGACAAGCCAAAATCTTTTTCTATTTTACGACGCTATCTATAGATTCTATGTTTCTGATTGATGACTGATCAGAAACGAGTACTACGCGAGATTTCAATACGCTCGTTTTACACCAGACGACCGACGGCTTATTTTAACAGCCTGTAATTATTTGGACGACATCGCGACCGAACATTCCGTTGTTTAGTTTACGTTCCGAATTATTTGTGAGTCGGAACTTACTGGATAGTCTGTCTGGCCGACTATCAAATAAGTTATTTTGGAATAACGGTTAGCTAAGTGGATGAATAGAAGCAATGACCTAATAAATATTCAGGCTAGTTGATCTCAGTTCAGGCTTCGATTTTTCCATTAAAAATCAATCATACTGTGACATTATATAAGTTGTTAGATATGTATATGAAGTGAATTTTCCATTTTATCAATCAAAAACACTCCTTGACACAATACAATATACATCGTTTGGTGTTTGAGAATATCAGCTCGTGGCAAGTTTTGTTCCGTTTCATTCCAAAGGCATGATCTGGGAATTTTCCTTGGAATTGCCTGTCACTAATTTTGTATAGTGGTCAATTTCATGAATGGTTTCCCTCCAAGTCAATTTTATAATCTCACATCAATCAATCAATCATTTAATAATAGACCCGTAATGCTAATAAGCCTATGCTCGCCTTGCAAAAATTAAATAATCCAGATATTCTACGAGACCCACAGCTAAGAATAAATAACAACCTAAAAAGCATTTCAAGCTGCCGACAAACATCGATCAAACATGAACTCAAATTAAAAGTGCAATGGTGCTAGTAGCCGAAGAAAACACAAGACCAAAACAATCTTGGATGACAGGCAGTATTTTAAAGTTAATGGACCAAAGACACCCGAACAAAAACACTCACTCTTAATATAAAGAGTTAAATTCCAAGGTCAAAACAGAAATCAGGGTCGCAAAAGCTATCTGGATTTATGGGGAGTGTGACTATAAGCGGAAATATGACTCCTCAATCTGCGCAAAAAGACTAAAGGAATGACTGGAATGAAAAAGCACAAACAGCCTGGTTTAATAAAGGATAAGGATGGTATTTTGATCTCGACTATCAGAAAACAGTTAATTAGGTGGTCAGAATACACCGAAGAACTTTTCCATGATCACTGTCCGGCCTAATGAGTCATACACTGAGAGTTTTTTTAAGAGTCATCATTAATAGAACATTTGCTAAAATGTAGAGTAGGATTTAGAAGAGGTATGGGCACCAGAGAAGCCTTATTCAATGTGAGTGTGTTTGCACAGAGATGTATGGAGATGAACCAGGGCCTGTATGTGTGTCTCATTGATTTCGAAAAACTTTTGATAAAGTCCAACATCATAAACTTAATGAAATATTTAAAGACATGGATATCGACAGCCGAGACAACAAGATAATAGCAAATTTATACTGGAGGCAGACAGCAAAAGTTAGAGTTGAATACCAACATTCCTGCGTGGAGTTCGTCAGGGCTGTGTTTTTTCTCATCTGTTATTTAATATATATAGCGAGATAAATTTTGGCGAAGCCCTGTACAGTCTGAAGGAGGGCATAACCATTAACAGACAGGTTTTGAACAATTTCCGTTTCGCAGATAACACGACAGTCAAAGCAGCCACTTGAATGATGCATGTAAAGCTTATGGACTAAAAATGGGCCTTAAAAAGACCAAATTCATGAAAATAAAAAAAAGGAAAATGTACAAGCAAACTTTGTAATAGATGGAACATCTATAAAGAGAGTTGCAAAATATAACTATTTGGGATTGGGCCTCGGATTGGGCTGAAACGTTGGAGCAGTCAACGGGAATCAGGTCACGCATAGAAATGGCAATTCGAAAAGATCAAAAAGTTTCTATGCAGTAAAAACATCGATTTAAAGCTTAGAGTAAGGATGCTAAGAAGTTATATCTTTTCTCTCTACTTTACAGCTCAGAGGCCTGAACACTAAAGAAATTTGAAATGGGCAGGCTTGAGGTACTTGAAAAATGGTATTATCGGCGTGCGCTAAAAATTTCAGAGACGGACAAGGTCACGAATATGGAACTGCGACAGAGAATTCAGAAAGTTGAAGAAATAATCAATACCCTTAAATGTAAAGAACTCAAATAGCTTGGACACGTAATGAGATAACCTAAATCTGAACTGCTCCAAAACATCATGGGGGGCAAGATCAAAAGGAAAAGGAGCTGAGGAATGAGGATGAAGAAATACCTCATGGCTAAAACATTTAGGAGAGTGGTTCAGAATGACAAATAACCAGCTATTTAGAGCAGCTATAAATAAGTTTAGAATTGGCATGATTAGATCCAACTTGCGTTAGCAGACGGTACCAGAAGAAAATAGATAAAGTATAGCATTTGACTCCCATATAATAAACAAATAAACCATAATACACTCTGATGTATATGGTTAACGTATGTATGTATCTATAACGAGCATATATCGTTATTAGTGTTGTATGCCAATCTTTTTATTGTGTATTTTTGTGTACAAATCACCCAGTGAATCAATTAAGGGTTTCTGAAATCCATGAGAGCAGAATGTGATTATCTTAGCTCGAATGGAATTGGTTTATAGAAAGGGATACTGTGATTATGAATGGTAATAACCCGCCGCTTAAAAGCCACAGCTGAATCACTCCATCAAGAAAAAGAACTCTTTTAATCTTGATCAATTTGGATTCCCGAGCAATGTGTTCATCATGACAGTGATTTGCCTCTTCTCGGGCGAACCGCGGTGAATCGTTTACACTAGGTTATATAGAACCATTGGTTGTCAAAGACTTCCTCGAGAATCTGTCTTACCTTCTAGCCTCTTCTCATTGTATATTAATGATATTAGCATATTATGTACCTGGGTTTCAATTCAAACCATTGACAACTATCAATAATTTCAATATCAAATTATATAGTATTTTGATTTTGAAAATCAGTCAAATAAATGCAACTAAATCCTAGTGGCAATGGCTGGTCGCTTTTAAAACCATTCTATATTTTAGATGAGCATTTTTATTAATAGTCAAGTTTGCTTTAAATTGGGTTATCAGTCTTATCGTTATCAGAATTGCTTCACGATGCGGTGCTTTAGGTGAGTCATATCACCTACTCCGTTAATGAGAATTATGATAGCTAGTAGCATAAAATAAACTGGAAAATTTCCTTGTGTTACAATTTTCATCTCTTGAAAGTACACAGCTCAACACAACAAAACAGATCTATTACGTTTTTAATATTTACCTGAATATTTCCCTCATGTATAGAAATTCCCATAAAAGTAGTACAATAGTCGATGAATTACTCCCGTAAGTTTTGAAAATTATTTGTAGTGAAAGATCTCATCGATAATTCATATGCAGGTGTCACATTATAGTTTCAAAATGCTATAATAGCATAATAAGATACATCCCAACTTTACAGAAGGAATACTGTGATTTCATATTTTTTTTCAGAATATATTCCCAACGAACTGTTAGTATAAAATATTTTAAAGACGCTACTTTGCCACCAGCTAGTCAAAAATATTATGTCCGTTGGTTACCAGATAGATTTCAAGTCACTTATTAGAGAAACATTCTAACAAATAACATTCGTACAATAAAATAACCAGAATATTTCCCTCATGTATAAGAAATTCCATTAGAGGAGTGCAATTATCGGAAAATTACAGCGATAATTGCACTGTGGAAACCGAAAGAGCACAGCGATAATTGCATCGTACGTACCTATGGTAATTCCATTGTAAACTTACGATGACATGATGACGATGACGATTTATAAATAACGTGTGTCTCGTTTCGGATTAAAAAAAATATCGTATTTTTGCGTCTCTTAATTTTGTTCACAGTTACATGTACGTTTTTGTATTAAAAAAAAACAATAAAAATGTATTTTTTAAAGGAATGTCCTTATTCGGGAATTATTCCTCCGAATTACACTCGTACCTACATCAAAATAGCCAGATAATTTTGCATTCGAGCGTGTTGTCTTAGAAAAACTGCATTCGGTCATTTTCATATTTTCTCCACAATATGAAAATAAGCTCATGCAGTTTTTAGACAACACGCTGTCATGCAAAAATATCGGTAATTTTGATTCACTTGTTCAATTACTTCCGAAAATTTCATTCATCTGTCAAAATTACACACACTATACAGGACATTTTAATAATAAAATACCTGCTAGTCATTGTTGTGTTTAGCCAATCATATCAAAATTACCCGATAATTCTGCATTAGTGCAAATTATCGATAATCCGCAAATGTGCAGTATTATCAGGCATAAAAAAATTAACTTGGAAATATCTTAAAGTTCAATCTTAAATAAGCACACAAAATCCATACACCTCTTAAAAAAATACGACTGAAATTTTATTTTCCAAAAATAGTACAGATACAATTATTTTTGTTTTTAGTTTAAACAACAAATGTATATTAAATTAAAAATCATATACCTAATTAATAAATAAATTAATAATTAATATAAAAAAAACAAGATCGAGGGGTAAACCGCATCTGAAAATTTGTACACCATATTTCCATTTTTCATAATATTTCCACATATTTCCACATGAATTCCACATGAATTTCATATATTTCCACATATTTCCACATGAATTCCACATATTTCCACATGAATTCCACATATTTCCACATGAATTCCACACATTTCCACGTATTTCCATATAAATTCCTCATATTTCCATATAATTTCCACATATTTCCATACATTTCCACTAATTTCCACTTTATTTCTGCTTTTTCATTATTTATATGACATTAACAAATAATATCTGGTGAAAAGTAAATCCGAGGTTAAAACAAACACATTTGCCAGACAATATTTATTTATAAAAATAGCGTAAAACGCAACATGTATGTAGGTATAACTTATACCTATAAAATAACTATAAAATAATTTAGCGGGTGTTGGACTACTGAATCAAACTTCTTTATTTTTCAATTTACCGACCTTTTGAGTCAATCAAAAAGTTATCGAGTTTTTCCAGTTGAAACGTTAAATTAGCTTAATTAGATATTATTATTTATAGGGTAGATAAATAAATGTCAAAACGTAGCACAATTTAGAAAAAGAGGTTTTATTCCTTTGTCGTATACGTCCCAGGACTGATGGTAACAAATTAAATGGTGGCTTCTGGAGATAAAGATAAGATACAAAAAATCGCTGCCGCCTTTCAGCGTTTCGAGTACGATTGGGTATATTAATTTGTGAAATGCTCTCGTAGTGCACTGCGTCGCTTGAAGTTGTTTGGTCCGACTCGATGGGAAATAAAATTTGCGTTGCTGAACAATGCGATTTTAAACAAATTGAATTTAGAGCGTGAAATTAGAATCGATAACCTTTAAATATTTACAACCTACAACGATTCAAGAACCGTGTCAATCAACACCTTCGCACACACACCGCTCGTCGAGCGCCATAGGATTTCCCTTTAGTGTGTGTGTCACTATCATAAAAAAAAACAGAAATTCAGCTTAATAATCGAAAGTGGATTGTTGTCCTGCTATTTTCATAACGGTATTTTTTGGTTAAAAATTATACTAATATTCTAAAGAAAACATGTAAACATTAATATAAACAAATACGTACACGTTAGTTATTATTAGATTTCCTAAACAGATACTACGAGAGATACCTAAACTATTAATCCCTAATTCTTTTAGCTGCTACCTACTTTTATAAAATATTGACCTTTGGTAGTAGCTCCTTCTGTACTTCTCCCAATGACGTCACATGCTGTTACCAGAATGTACGCGGCCTCCCTAGCAAAGTAATAGTATATTATTTTATATGGAGGAAAAGTAATACTTTTCATGGCGCGCTCGTGTTTAACAGCCGAACGGAGTGAGGCTGCTAATAGAGAGCAAGCCATGAAAAGTAACTTTTCCTCCAAATAAAATATGCTGTCTTTTCTTCAAATGTCGACAAATTAATGCAAAAAGTCTCTTTTTAATAGTAATAATAATTATTATTAAAGATAAGTGGGTTCGCAAGGCGGCTAAAGACCGGTGCGGTGTCGGTGAATAGGCTCAGGTTGTTGCTATAGTAATGTAACATAAAGCTGTCAGTGGACACTGTCAACAATAATTATATTTTTAAAATTGCGTCTTCGATTGCGTTTTAATTCCGTAATGATAAGCAGTTATTGAGTAAGTTCGATTAAATAATAACCAATTTGTTCCTAAATTAGTGATTTTTAGAAATGTAGTCACACATTGAGTGATAAATACAAATTTTAGTTTAATAACTCTTGAGTTGTTGACGCTTATTTTGATGTTTGTTTGTATTGTATCCATGTTGCTATGATAACACTTTTACCTCCGCCGGCGGAAAAGTGAAAAGTAAAGCTCCGGCGGAGGAAAAACGAAACTTCACTGCCGCCTACACAGTCGAGTAATGACGGATTTACTGACGTTTGAAGAAAAACGATTTTTATAGTGCCGTTGCTGCTTGTACCTACGATATCGTTGCTGTTACAGAATCAGGGCTCCAACCCGATATTTTGAACACTGAACTCTTCCCCGAATCATGTGGTCTACTGTTCTCCGACAAATTTGTTTCTGAACAGCTGGATCCTTCGAATGTTTGCGAAGGAGCGCGACTCATTGACATTTTAGGTTGTAAGCTAACTATTGATTATTTTATTTTATATATCTTTATTGTTTACATACCTCCTTCTACTAACGATATTCAGGTAGAAATTTTCCTGGAGGCTCTTTCGTCAATAGATATAATATTGAGCAAAAATTTAATAATTCTGGGAGACTTCAATATTCCTTCTTACACTACAAACCTTCCTCCCAATGCTAAACACAGACTTTTGACTGGATTCAGTGAAATACTTAACCTTCGCTAATATAATAATACACCTAACATTAACCACCGCTGTTGGGATCTAGTTTTTGCCAACTTTAAAAATTTCCTGCAAAAAGACGACGTACTACTTGTTAATGAACATCCGTATCATCCATCCTTACTGATCAATTTTCAAGCGGTCCTCCCTCACATAGGCAACTTTCCTGTAAACAATGATGATCTACCCCTTTACAATTTCACAAAAGTCAATTTCATAGCTATTAGGAGCTAATGTCGAACACTGACTGGTCGCCTGTTCTCAATGGCACAGATGTCGGTAACTCATGTCAGAGTCTTTATGAGGAGGAGGAACTCATTGACAATGTACTCAAAAAAGAAAAGGCCTATCGTGACTTTAAAACACATCTCCATTTTACCTCGCCAGATACAAATCTTTGCGCAGCTTAATTAAATCGAGCCCCGACAAGATACAGGGAATATATCCGGCATGCCAAAACAATCATAACTTCTGATCCATCAAACTTCTGGTCTTTTATTCAAAGCAAGATAGCTCAATCCCGCATTCCAGCCACTATGAAAGACACTAATCACTCTTGCCACGGACCCCAATGTGTTGGTGTTTTCCAACTATTTTCAAAGTGTGTACAAAGATTCCCACCAGCCTGCAAAGATTGATCCGTTAATTCAGTATTCCGATAGCATCGACGTTCCGCCAATAAATACTGATGATATAGTTGTAGCAAGCAAATAACTTTAAAACAAAATCACCCCTGGCCCAGACGGCATTCCACTTCATTGTTAGAGACTGTTCCATCGTTTTGTGCGAGCCCCTGTGTCATATCTTCAATCTGATCCTGGAACTGGGCATGTTTCCTGAAACCTGGAAGGTTGCAATAGTCTGTCCCATGAATCCATGAATTATCGTCCTATCTCCATGTAACTTCTCCAAAATATTCGAGATTAACCTGCACAAATTTTACCGACATCTTTGTTATCAAACTGCTTTATTACTCCTTCGTTAGACCAAGTCTGGATTATGGGTCACTTGTATGGTGTCCGTGGTATGATTGCCACATTGATTCGTTGGAGGCTGTGCAGAGGCGATTTCTCACGTATCTTATGTTCAGAGAGGACGGTATTTACCCAAACCGATGGTTTCATCATAACCTTTTGTTGTGTAGATTCAGGAAACTGTCGCTGTCTGCACGCAGATACAATTCGCTGACATTCCTTTATACACTTCTCCATGATGTGATCAAATGTCCCTTTCTTTTGGAAAGTATAGCATTTCATGTACAGCGTTTAGCAGCTAAACAACCCGCGTTCAGTCTGAGATTGGCGAGATCCTTGGCGAGATCGAATATTCTATACCAGTGCCCCATTCACAACATGTGCAAAAATTTCAATCTTGTATCAAACGTCTCTCATATACATACCAGCAACTTGTCTAAGGTCCTCAAACATCTGCGTGAGGCGTCTGGATTCGCCGCGGGTTTCCCACCTTAACTGTATCTCCGCATTCTTCATCTTCATTGTTCATCTGTATTTCCCAAGGTATTTCCCTTGTTTTAATTTCTTTCTTATTTGTCACTTCACATTTTCGCTTATTTTGTTTTTTTTAGTTTCCCTAACTTACTTTGCGTTATTCGTAAAGTTCGTGATCGGTTTCGTTCCTCTTAAGGTTCCTCTACATTCCTTATATTTAGTCTTAGTTTAATTTGCTAGTTTATTTTAATTATATCTATTATTTATTTTATATTTTATTATTTTTCTTTGTATAAGAATAATTTTTGTGAATTACTTGCTCTTAATTTGCATGTGAATTTCCTGTAATTGGGCGTTTGCCTGTTGGAAATAAAGAGCTCATTATTATTATTATTATTATTATTATTATTATTATTATTATTACCATTGGAATTTTTTTCCAAATATAGCTTCTTGCATTTAAAAATTATGGTTGATTGAGCATTGGATAGTGGCCAAATATCGATTGTCAGGTTCAAGCTAAAATTATGATAGATTCCGATAATTATCGGGCATTTGGCAACACTGTTTAGGACATCTAACAGGGAGTTGCAACATTGCGACATGTGCCTTGTGAATTATGCATAGTTATTGCGCATGCTCATATTAGATAATTGTACAAGAAATACCATAAAATACCACTCAAAATACCAATAATACCCGACAAAATACCATATAATACCAAATATTACTAGATAATACCAAATATTACCATATAATACCAAATATTACCAGATAATACCAAATATTACCAAAAAATACCGAAATAATTTCAAAAATACCAAGCCAGTGTACACCAAAATACCATCAGCGGTTGGCCCCTCGATGTAGGTAGTCACAAATTTAAGAAATCTACTTTTGAAATGATCCATATGCTTCCAATAATTTCCACCTAAATTCCACATGAATTCCACTAATTTCCACCTAAATTCCACATATTTCCACTAATTTCCACCTAAATTCCACATATTTCCACTAATTTCCATCTAAATTCCACATATTTCCACACATTTCCACTTTCATTTCCACTCATTTCCACTTGTTTGTACACTACATTTCCACTGCGGTTTACCCCTCGAACAAGATGGAACAGAGTACAAAAAGTATATCATCAAAACCTTGAGGAATGTAACAGCAAAGTTAGCGATGGAATTTTTTTTTAATGAATATTGTATTAAAATAAATCTTTTTGAACAGTTGGAATCTAAAGCAGCCAGAGATGCCAGAAATGAAAAAAGGCGTCAGCTGCATGAAGATGAAAATAAAAAACGAGAGACATATTTTTTAACATACGATGAGCTGAAAATGTTAGTGGATAGGTCTGGTGTTAAGGAGATTACAGATAATGGCATGTTTTGTGCTATGAACTGGTCTGAAGGGGGTGCAACTCTGCAAATATCTTTTTTTCAAAGAGAAAACAGATAACAGTGGTCGAAAAACAGGACGCATTGAATATTGAATATAACTCAATATTCGGTAAAACTACATGAAATCACAGATGCGTTTCATGTAAATAAGTGAAGAGTAGTGGCTGTGTGCATGTATGAATCATACCAAATGAAACACTTTGTATTCCATGCAAAATTTAATCCAAAAGGACTTCCTATAAAAGCATAACAAAGCGCTTTCGGCCTAAGCCATCATCAGTGTTACCTGAAAAGTAAGTAGAAGAACCACCCATTAGCAGAAGAAAATGGCTGCTGTGAGATCTTTAAGAAGAAAATGATAAAAATGACAATGTTAAATCAAGATTCAGAGAGTGTTTAAAGCTTAAAAGGCAGAAAATAGGTGTGTAATTTAAAAATGGTGTTTTTTTTTGTAATTTTTTGGGTGATTTTTTAAGAGACAAAGGAAAATGGTAGAGGTTCTTACACTTACTTGTCATTGGACCTGAAGAACATATCGACGAAGAGTAAACAAACAATGGGCAAATCACAATTATAAAGTCAAAAGTCACATTTTAAAAAGTAACATAATTTTAAAGGACAATGCCCAACCAGGCTTTTCGTGGAACGACAAAATGTGTCGTTGAAGTTGACAGTCATGCCAAGCAGACTCTCAAGCCACAGGAAGTGAACCGCAAGAAATTTAGCGGTAAACTTAAATCTTAAAAATAAATGTTAGATTAATACAGACAGTTATTCAGAATGCAAATGAAGCAACTAACATTAGAAAGGAAGTCTGGAGAACAGACTGGCTGACACTAAGCTAGTTGAGGCCAAAAGATATGATCAATGTTATATAAAAAATGTTATTTAAAAAAATGTTATATAAATAATTGGTAGAGCATAAAGACCCAAGAAAGTCATTGTATTAACAAGAAAGAGGGTGCTTACTTGACTGAGTAAAAGAATATTTGGAAGGATAACTAAAGTCAAAATTTTTTTATTTTTTTATATATTTATAAAAAACAACCGTATTAAAGGCAGACATCAGCTCGACCCAATCGACGAGACTACCCCCCCCCCTCCCCCTTTGTTTGGGTGCTATAATTTTTTTTTTGAAAATAAAAATTTATTAGGGTATTTATAATCAGTGCAGTAGATATGGGCAAGACTGACCCCACCTAAAATGAGCTGTGAAGAGATAAAATAAATCAAGTCCTCTTAGTGGATAGGTATTACAGAAAATTAAGGAAAGAAGAAACTCAGCAAGTAAGAAGTATGCAAGTAAAAACAAAGGAACCTCAGTTAAGAAGTCTCCTGTGCAGAGGAATGTATGATCTATTTAGATTAACCTGAGTATTCAGGCAATGGTTGTTCTGAGACAGCTCGCTGTTGATCTCGATATCCTCCAAAAAGTCCTACATACTCGGTAAGTAATCCAATCTCTTTAATTAATAAACTTAAAACTGTAGCACTTCCACATAATTATATTATGGTCTCGTTTGATGTGTCCAACTTTTTCACTACGGTGCCAAAAACACAGGCAGTACAACTTGTTGGTGACCTTCTGGCCTCATGTAACGTTAACGATGAACAAAAAAATTTATATATTATCTCTCCTCAACCCTTGTTTGTCTCAAGATTTTTTCCAATTTAATGATAAATATTATAAACAACCTGATGGCCTAGCAATGGGCAACAGTCTTTCACCTTTTTTGGCAGATGTCTTTATGAATAACTTATAGAATGTACACATAGTTACTCCTAACAATAGTGAAATCCTTCATTGGTTCCGCTATGTGGATGATTGTCTATATTTTCTGAACTGTGAAGTTCAGGGAGCCAATGCTCTTTTGGATAAGCTAAATGTTATTCATCCAAACATCAACTTTACGATTGAACTCGAGTCTAATAAAAAAACTCAATATTCTGGACATCACTGTTTGCCGAAGTATGGTTGGCCTTGATTTTGCTATCTACATGAAGCCTACCCAGACTGACCATACTATTTCTTATCTATCCCACCATCCGTGGCAGCATAAAACGGCAGCTTTTCATTGCTACGTTAACAGGCTACTCAATGTACGTCTGTCTAATAGAGAATACAACAACTAAGTGAACATAATCAAGCAGATCGCCTTCAATAACCAATTTGACCCCAGTCTTGTTGATAATCTGATAACTAAAACTAAAGTCAAGAAATTACGAAGGGAACTCTCTTACGGCTTGTTGGACAATACATCTAAAAAATACTTCTCGATCCCTTTTTTAATGTTCAAACTAATGAAAAGATTTCTAATACAATCCGCCAATTTGTCAATAATTCTTTTATCTCTTTTGAAAATAAGAATCAATTACAAACATTTCTAAATAATACGAAAGATAAAAATGATGCCCTCTTGAAAAGTGGAATCTATAAATTGTCATGCAATTCGTGTGAGAGCACCTACATTGGCAGAACTTGCAGGCCATTAAGAGTCCGCATCAGTGAACATTTAAACAGGAATAACTCTTCTTTTGGAGAACATTTACGTAATTACAACCATAGTTTTAGCCCTCATTCCAACTCAAAAATCTTACATAGTATTTCATCAACAGACTGGACTTTTTGGAGGATATCGAGATCAACAGCGAGCTGTCTCAGAACAACCATTGCCTGAATACTCAGGTTAATCTAAATAGATCATACATTTCTCTGCACAGGAGACTTCTTAACTAAGGTTCCTTTATTTTTACTTGCATACTTCTTACTTGCTGAGTTTCTTCTTTCCTTAATTTTCTGTAATAGCTATCCACTAAGAGTACTTGATTTATTTCATCTCTTCACAGTTCATTTTAGGTGGGGTCAGTCTTGCCCATATCTACTGCACTGATTATAAATACCCTAACAAATTTTTATTTTCAAATAAAAATTATAGCACCCAAACAAAGGGGGGGGGGAGTCTCGTAGATTGGGTCGAGCTGATGTCTGCCTTTAATACGGTTGTTTTTTATAAATATATAAAAAAATAAAAAATTTTTGACTTTAGTTTTCCTTCCAAATATTCTTTTACTCAGTCAAGTAAGCACCCTCTTTATTGTTAATACAATGACTTTCTTGGATCATCATTTATGCTCTAGAAATTATTTATATAACTTTTTTTTATATAACATTTTTTATATAACATTGATCATATCTTTTGGCCTCAACTAGCTTAGTCTCAGCCAGTTTGTTCTCTAGACTTCCTTTCTAATGTTAGTTGCTTCATTTGTATTCTGAATAACTGTCTGTATTAATTTAACATTTATTTTTAAGATTTATAAATTTACCGCTAAATTTCTTGCGGTTCACTTCCTGTGGCTTCAGAGTCTGCTTGGCATGACTGTCAACTTCAACGACACATTTTGTAGTTCCACGAAAAGCGTGGTTGAGCATTGTCCTTTAAAGTTATGTTACTTTTTAAAATGTGACTTTTTAATTGTGATTTGACCATTGTTTGTTGGTGTTGTTTGTTTACTCTTCGTCGATATGTTCTTCAGGTCCAATGACAAGTAAGTGTAAGAACCTCTACCATTTTCCTTTGTCTCTTAAAAAATCACCCAAAAAATTTAAAAAAAAGCAACATTTTTAAATTACACACCTATTTTATGCCTTTTAAGCTTTAAACACTCTCTGAATCTTGATTTAACATTGTCATTTTTATCATTTCCTTCTTAAAGGTCTCACAGCAGCCATTTTCTTCTGCTAATGGGTGGTTCTTCTACTTACTTTTCAGGTAACACTGATGATGGCTTAGGCCGAAAGCGCTCTGCTATGATTTTATAAGAAGTCCTTTTGGATTAAATTTTGCATGGAATACAAAGTGTTTCATTTGGTATATTTCATGTAAATGTTTTATTCCAAATACAAACAATAAAATTGTCCTATTAGATTATATTTCAAACTTTTGGAGAAACGTCGAAATATTCAAAATACCCGACTTTCAAGTCCTGTTGGAACGTTAATGGCCTATGGTTCAAAAATTGTCCCGAAATGTAATATCGAAATGTACAAAAATAAGCAAGCCGTGAAAGAAGAGCTTAACACCAAAGGCAAAAGTATCAAACCATTCATTAAAAGCTATACAACTGTATCGAAGTTAGAAAAAAGTGTGGTTGAAGAACAAGATTTGGTAAAAATAACTGACCATTCTAGTGCGATGTCCATTAAAGGCTATTGCAAAAAAAAACATAATATTATAAATTGTAATAACTACACTTTTTATTGCAACACTAAATGGTAAACAAATGTCAAATTATATGTTTCGATCTGAATGTGCAAAAATAATTTAAGTATGATAAAATTATCGCATGTAATACCTACTCACTAGTAATAACGATAAAAATTTGTACAAAAATATTGTTAATGTGAGGATTTTTAAAGTAACTCAGCAAATATATTTTTCACCTGTTTATTAAAAACATAACTGTGCAAAGGTAGCATAATAATTAGTTTTTTAATTAAAGGCTTGTATGAAAGGCTGAATGAAAAAGCAGCAGTCTCTATTTAGTTTTATTAGAATTTTATTTTTACGTTAAAATGATTAAATATTTATAGTAGATGAGAAGACCATATAGAGTTTAATATTTTTAAGAATTAAATTTTGGTATTATAAATTTAAATATAAATGAAATATTTAATTGAGGTGATTGAAAAATGTAATAAACTTTTTTAATATAAAACCATTAATTTATGAAAATATGATTCTTAAATAAAGATTATAAGAGACAATTACCCCAGGAACAGCGTAATTTTTTTTAGAGTGCTAATCGAAAATAGAGATAGTAACTTCGATGTTGGATAAAAATAAAATTTTGGTGTAGCGGCTAAAATATCAGGTCCTTTCGACTTTTTATATTTTGCATGGTCTGAGGCTGCCGTGGTCCCGCAATTTTTGTTTCTTAGTCATTATCATTAATTTATGAATGTCCATAGAATAACTGAATAAAGAAAGTGGTAGTTATGTAGGTAATACAATACTGTCCACATCTTTGAAGATTTCAAGACATCGATAAAAAATATTTTTCGATGGACTGATTCAGCACGTACACTATGTAATCTTCATTTTCATCTTTGTAGGGAACAAATATATATAGCATATTCTGACAATTTGTCTTAATTAATAAGTGGTAGAGCCTCGGGTAGAGCAAACAATGAGGCAACATTATTTCCTGCGCCTGTGCTCAATCGCACGCCGAGATTCTAGTAAATTAATATATCAAAGATTAGATTGGAGGGCCTATTTTAAATAAATAGTTTCCTAGCTTTTTTTGGCTATCTATACTATCCAAGCACAAGATGAATGGACACTTTTGAGTTTAATTGTCACAAAAATCACTACTAATGAGAGCATCGGCATTATGTAACCAGCAGCTACCTTCTTCGGACAAAAGGCCACGTAGTATAAAAGGGCATCATCATTCTTTTAGAGACCCTTTTATATCGGAGAATGAATTCGGCCATTGTAGTGTGGTCATATTGAATACAGAACATGCCGAAGACTCGATTATTCATGTATAGGGTAACGCGATCCATAAATCATTGCATGTTTACTTAGGATACTATTTCGTTTATATTGTTTAATGTTGTAATATTTAGAGTAGAAATTAACCATTTGTTTAGTTGCCCTGTTTCCAAAAACCGTCGTGTTGTTATTATGATTTAGAATTTTATGACAAACATTGTTCTGACGCACAACCAGCATTTGTTTTTCTATTTAAGGTCAGGATCGGTATAAGGCAATAAGCCGACTTAAAGCCACTTACATTAATTCGAATTTGCTCCGTTTTCTAGATACAGGGTGGCAAAGTTAAAAAATACAAATCGATTTTTTTTTTAATTTATGAAATGTTTTTAACGTGTTACCTTAAAATGAGTAAATTGTGATTTTTTGGGGTGCAAAATCCGAATAGGGACACCTTTTCACGGTAATCGTTAGAGGCCGCTCTATACTCTACACTCATCATCAGAAATCGATGGGTTAAAATGGGCATAACATTCTGAACATTTTTAGGCAGAAAACGTACTCTTGTTAAAATCCGTTAAATTAAGACACTGTCGAGGTAATTTGGTTTTTAGTGTTCGATGCCGCACCGAAAATTCAAATAATTTTGAATAAAAAAATGTTAACTTTGAGGATGAAATTTGGTCAGTGAATTAGCAGTGCAAAATGGATTTTTTATATAGTTTTTTGGAGTGTATACGTTAATTTTCTAGCATTGTCACATACAAAAAGCCTCGTAATTCTTACCTGTTTGGTGAAGCGCTTTAGATTTTTTTTGCGGACAGACTATTTAATTTAAAAAAAAATTATTTTAAGAATTTTCGCTGTAAGTAATATTTTCGGCAGAAGAAATATTTTTTGATTTGGTTTACAGTAAATGTTTCAGTGAGGATTTGCCAATGCGAGAATATATAGGGTGCTTGAAACTTGTAGGTAAAATTTTAAATTTCTTGAACTATTGTCTGTCAAAATGGCTGAAATATACAGTTTTGCAGAAATGACGCATATGCTATTAATTTTGGGTATTGTGAAGGAAATGTCTGCGAAAGTGTTAGGATCTGCAGGGAAAGATTTCCAAATCAGCACATACTAACCATCAAATATTTGCCGCTCTTGAGAGACGCCTTCTAGAAACCGGTAGATTCACTCCTGTAACTGCAAGTTATGGAAGTCAAGGTGGGATAAGGACTGCTGAGATTGAGGAACAAATTTTGGAAAGAATCGCTAAAGATCCTAAATTAAGCACCATACGCTTATGTGTAGAGGTAGGAGTATCCAAGGATGAAGTTCATAGAACATTGAAAGAACAGCAAGTTCGTCCATATACCATATCCAAAAGGTGCAAGACCTTTTGCCTCCGGATCTCTATCAGCGATTGGGCTTCTGTCGATTCATTACCGAACAGAGACAACAGAATATGAATTTTACTAAGCAATTTCATGCATGTTTTACAAGAAGTGGTGTAACCAACTTACATAAAATTCGCATGCTTAGGGGCATTTAAAGATCCTTTACACAAATAGTTCACTATGTAAAAATCGGCCTCTCCTATTGGTCGATCCATCTCGTATTACCCTATGTCTGCGTGATGCAATCGATTTCTATCAGGAGCTCTTGTGGTGTAGAGGTTTAGATCGTTGGGTCTCTCCTGGAAAACGCGGGTTCGAACCCCGTAGCTTTTTTTATATTTTTTTAAAGATTATGTTTCTAAACAGCTTTTTTCTTGATTTTGGGTATGTCTTGGGTTAGCACCTGGTTAGTTTCCTTTTTTTGAGCCCCCGTAGCGAGCGAAGCGAGCGGAGGGCCATGCGGATCGACCAATGGGAAAGGCCGATTTTTATATAGTGCACTATTTGTGTAAAGGATCTTATAACGCTGCTTAGGGTTAATGTGTGGACAGGACTCATTGGCAATTTTATTATCCGTCTTGTCATTTTACCGCCATGGCTAAATGTTGTGGATTACTTAGCATATTTACAAAATACGCTGCCAAATTTATTAGACGATTTGCCATTACAACTTCGACGAATTATGTGGTTTATATATGACGGTGCTCTACCACATTTCACTTTAAATATCCGCAATTATTTGCATCAACGGTATCCAAATAGGTAAAGGGAATGACGCTCCTGTAAACTGGCCACCACGGTCACCAGATATGACTCCATTGGATTATTTTTATGGGACCTTTAAAAACGGTGGTTTACTCCAGACCGATTAATAGTGAAGACGAATTGTGGGTAAGAAATCAAAATGCAGTCAACATACTAAAGAACGATGCGGAATTGATGAAAAGAGTACATTTAAACTTTTTACGTCGTATTAATCTTTTTGTTAACGGAGGTAATTTTAAATAATTGCTAATAGTTTATGATAATTAAATTAACTTTTCATTGAATGACAAAAAATCTATTTTCATTCTTCCTGCAACACTTACTATAAGTAACCAAGCCAAACATTTCTTTCTGTCGAAAATTGACTGATAGCGGAAAATGATTAAACGACAAATAAAATTAAAATAAATTTGTCTGTCCCCAAATGAAGTTCTAAAGCTGTTCACTAAACAGAAAAAAATAAGAGGCTTTCTGTATGTGTGACAATGTCAGGATATTTACGTACATTCCAAAAAAATTATTAAAAAAAAATCCATTTTACGCTGCTAATTCACTGAACAAATTTTATCCTCAAAGATAACAGCTAAACTTTTTTATTCAATATAATTTGAATATACCGGAGCTGCATCGGACACTAAAAACCAAAATGTCTCGAAAATGGCTTACTTTAGCGGATATTCACAAGAGTACCTTTTTAACCTAAAAACATTCAGGAAATTATTTATTTAACAAAAAAGTTAAAAACTACACTGAGAAAAAAGTTATGGCCATTTTAAACCATCAGATGTGCAGTGTGAAGCGCCCTCTAACGGCCACTAAGGTACGTTACTTTAAAACAACTTATTTTGACCTCAGGAATATGTGGTAATATTGTGTATAGACCTTTTAGAGACACCTCGTATATCCCCTAGGTTAAAAATTTAAATTAGCGGATTAAAAAAAATAATAATAAGAACAAGTTTAACGTTAACCTGCACCTGTAATACACCATTTAAATAAAATTTTAACAGTTGGTGATATTTTTGCTACGCTTGCTGTAATATCGTATGTGCTAAGTTTCAGAAATGAGCGCTGTAATTTTTTTTATATACTCACTTCAACTGTTAAAAAGGCGGTCAATTTCAACTCAATAATCTCGTCAATCTCTATACCTGTGTGGGTTCCCTTTTTTTGTACAAGCCTCGTATAGATGCTTATACCTAATAGGTATTGAGCTTTGAGAAAAGTTTTATAAAAAAGTTAGCATCTGTTTTAATTATATACATCATAACATGTGTACGCCATTTTAATTTAAATCTCATTCATTTTTATTTATTTTGTTTTCCTACAAACTCACGAAAATAAAATTACATTTCTCTATTTAATCTTCTAATTTTGTTCTCTTTTCTCTCCCTAATAACGCCAACTAACGCGCCACAGAAGCCGTGAAATAAACCTCATGCAGTGTGTGTCAGGGCCTGGAATGGAATTTATTTCAGTCATTAAGAGTCACAAAAAAAGTAAAATGAAGATCCCAGCTCAGCCATGTATATGTAAACACTTGTTGGAATGCGAGCCAAGTGTTTTTATGAGGAACGAATGACATTATTTTATAATTTCTCATCTCACGCTTTTAGAACTTGAGTGGTAATATTTTATACACTTTTTAAGATAAACATTTCACTATAATATGTGCTTCCAGCCTGGTAAAAACATTTCCAGATTTAATTCATTAATTCATAGTAATAGCAGTTTGGTTCACACCGGTGAAATTCGCAAATTTGGTTTAGCTGAAATCAGAAAAGTATATTAATAAACGTGAGTAAAGTACTAACTGTAACGCATAAAGAGTAATTCCTTACACTCGGCTTTACACCACTATTGCGTCCAGAAATTTTCTCGTTTTTAATTTTGTCATTATATATTTTTTTACGACCACTATAATGAATAGCATATTTATGAGAGACATGATAGTGAGAAGTTATTTCTCAAGCCTTGCTTAGTAGCAACATGCGTCGGTCAGACTAAATTTGACAATTCCAAATTCAACTCTAATGACTAAATGCTGTTCATCATATACTTAAACAGTGCTTCATAAAAAAAGACCGATTTGTTTACTATAAAATTTCCGAAAATGTTCCTACTTTTCAGCACCATTTTTGTTTGTATGGCGCTCGGTGTCAAATAAGTAAAATTATAAGTAGTACTAAAGCCGTACAAAAAATTTTGCCCAAAAAGCCCTGGAACGGAAAATCAAATTTCCATTGCAAACACCTGCACCACTTAAAATGCACGGCATATAAACAAAAGTCATTATTATATAAAATGTTATTGATATAATCAAATTTGACATTGATTCAAATCACCACCCCTAATAGAGGTGTAAGACACTGTAGGAAGGGGGTTGATTTCTCGTTTGCTACCCCAGAGCTACAATAATTTATTCTGCGCAACGAAATAATATATACACTTATCAATATAAAAAATCAATTTCACGAAAGCCGTACAGAATCTTATCACTTTTGTATTAGAAGTCAATTTTCCGAAAATAAAAACCTCGATAAAAACTTTTCCTTTTTCCAGTTAAATTATTTTTGTACGGCGTACAGCGTATATTCATCACAGTTGTAAACACCAATTACATTTCAAAAAGCCGTACAAAAATATTTGACAAATTTACCTCCCTTGGATTATAGATTTTTACTTTTCGACAATTTCCACATGCCCCATTCAAAATGTACGGTATCAAAAATTTTATTTCCTTTAGGACTACTTTAATAATTATACTATTTTAAGGTGTATCATAATATGACTCCAAAATTTTTTCGAGGGGCTTACAGCCTATGAGTGACAAATATAAATACATAGATGCCATCACCATTGCCTTAAATGGAAAAATTAGAGAAGAAAAAAATTTTACAAGGGGAGATGAGTGATTTTTGAATTATGTATAAGAAAATTACTATTAACACAAGACTCGCTTTATATAGCAGTATTAGAATAAAGAGGCGCTGTACATAGAGCACAGAAAAACGAGAAATACTAGCTATGAAGTAGCCGTATAATCAGATTGAAGTACATTGGTAACAATAGAGCCAGACAAATTATGTATGTCCAGCCGTCTATTATATTCTCAATAGAGGACAAATGCTTTAATTGCTGTCGACAAAATCGATATTTTAAACCTCAAGGAAATAACACATGCCCTAAAAGTATGGGAATGAACACCTTTAAAAAAAATTAAAAAAACTCTTAAGCTTTTGGGGAGTTCTAAGACTGATGTCAAAGAGACTACTGATTTGAAGCTATGGAAATTAAGGAAATCAATACCTTGAACAGGCTTATATCACTATATATTAAAACAAATCCTATGCCCCTTTAAACATACCTATATCAATTTCGGTCACACACTGCTTATTAAAATTTATCATAAATATTAATAAAATCAATTTAATTTGAGCGAGTTTCCAGATAGGTTGCGGCACAATAAGCCACATCCGCCTCGAAACATGGCGATGTAAATACCGGTGAGGGGAACCCGAGATAAGGTCCACACATGTATCGTCGATAAAGAAAATACCGTTGAGCTATGAGCAGCAATATTTATTATAGAAAACTTTATGGGAAAGATGCAATGGAATTTTCGGTTAAAAGATAATGTTTACATTTCGTTTTGGGCGAGAATTTACCAGAATAACGTATTAAGGAGCTATTTTTTGTATAACCAAAATTAGGTATATTGAAATGTTTGAGAACTGCTTTATTTATTTGAGTCAGTAATATTAATTATCGTTGAGCAATCGTCATTGTTTCAATTTGATTTTTTTATAGAAATTAAAAAGCTACTAAATAAATACATATTTAACTCCGAATAAATGAGCATTTAAACACATTGAATATATAATATTTTGTTAGGAGACCTTAATGTATAGCAGAGAATCAAATTTAAAAGACTGCTTAAACATGTAAGTATGAATTATTATTGCAATTTGTAGCTAATAAAACTGTATCGCATATTTGATAATTTTTAATAGGGATCTGTAGTTTTGAGTTTCTCTAAACTTTATTAAAAACCAGTAATATTTTCACTTAATCGTCGTCTCATATTTTTTTTATGATCGGCACACACAAAAGGAAAATCCTAGACCACTAAAATAGCGGTGCGGAGAAGACGCTGTAGGTTGTAGTTTTCGGGAAAGACGTTACTCCGAAGTCCATTCCAGAGCAAGGCAGTTCTCCAGAAAAGGAATCCCGCAACAGTTGTATACAGCACATTTCTGGAGCACTATTGCGGGAACGCCATCCGGTCTTGTGGCTTTGTTACATATACAATAAAATGGGGCGGGTCAGTAGTCAAAGGATCCAAATAATCCAAAAAGCATAACATCTTATGAAACAGTGAAGCTATTGATTTCAAATATGGCACACAAATTATTCGTCTCAAAATCAGATTAGTTAATGAATAAAGTCGAACCATTGCGGGCTGTTTTTACGAGGATTAAATCTTGCAAAAATCGTAAAATCATATCCGCTGATTTAAAATTTGGAATGAACTTGCATATCGAGCCAGCAAATCAGCAACTGCGAACTAGCAGTGGCAAGGTGTTTTCGTGGGTTAAAACTAGGAATCAATCAATCATTGAAAAAAAATCAAAAACCCCTCTTTTTCTTAATTTTGTCCTTATTATTTTTTTCAGCAACGACGCACGATGGAAAACATGTTATTTGACTTTTATTTTTATCTTAATAGGAGCTTTATATATTCTGTGGAAGGTTTTCAGATATTCCAAACTCTTTGTTTTTTTTTAACCTTAATTTTTGTGTTTTTTAAGTACGCTGTATACCTTATCCTTAATTTAGCATTGTCAAAATTAGTTCTTTTCCAAGCACCAACTGTTATCAAGAATAAAATTTTATGTGAAATCAATAATAAAAAAGTTTCCCATATGACGCGAACTTTTTGAAAGACACTGTATAATACCTTATAGAGTAACAGCGTAGTTACCTTATTTAACTAAAGAAGAAAACTCTAAATTTCTTTAAATATGTTATTTTATTGTAACAATATGTCTGTAGAAACTTTTAAATCCCTAAAACTAATCAAAAGCACAAAATGATTTTCAACAAATAAACCATGTTCTAAGACCGAAGATATTAAAACTCGAAACTAAATTTAAACCATTTTTGAGATTTTCATGTTGTAGAAGGGAAGATCATGTTAAAAAAACGGATCTGACTTTTTAATATTGACTGAACCAAAAAATATACAAACTGGTAATAAACACGACAAAAAACAAAGAAATACCCCTTAAAAGTGAATTTGAGGTAGAAAGTGAAGATGAGGAAAGTGTTCGTCTTCTCACACAAATCAGGTCATGTCAAACTGTTGAAATAATTGATAAAGATTTTAGTAAGATCAAATTTCTAAAATCTTATCAAAATTCTTTTCAGCAAATTGAGAGACTAGCAAATTATTGCTGATTTAATTTTAGAAATTTGATCTTACTAAAATAATCATCAACGATTTCAACAGTTTGTCGAAGTTGTGATTTCTATGAGATCACGAACACTTTCCTCATCTTCACTTTCTACGTCAAACTCACTTTCTAGGGGTATATCTTGTTGTCTTGTTTATATCCAACTATTTTTTTCTTTTCAGTATGACTACCAATTCTAAAAACTGCTATTTAAAATATTTGCGAAACATGTTAGCGTTCCTGCAGCTATTTTTAGTGCTGTGTAGTTAGTTCCAGGATGTGACTCATTTTCAGCATGATGCTAGTTTTTTCAAAGGTATGTACTTTAAAAACAACGGGCGGCAGATTTCCCCTGCAACATTACTACAAGCCTAAACCGCAATGCTCTTCTTTGCAAAACCTGCTATATTTTTTAAAACTCCTTTCTGGCATGTTTAGGTGATAATCTTTACCTCCTTAGGATCATGGCTGAAATTTGTTTCGTCGCAATATCCCCTAATGAATCTGTTCTTATTAAATCATCATCAATGATTTCAACAGTTTGTCCAAAATCTGATTTCTATGAGATCACGAACACTTTCCTCATCTTCACTTCCTAATTCAAACTCACTTTCTAGGGGTATTTCTTCGTCGGATTTTGTCGTGTTTATATCCAACTATTTTTTTCCTTCTGGTGTTACGTTTTTCATGAGATTTGTTAGAGTTTATCTTCAGAATCGGATGACTTGTCTTTTCCTCTTTTTTCAGATTTTTCGTCTACTTTACCTCATATTTTTTCTGCTCTGGCAGTAGCTTTTTTTGACTTTCAGACTTTGTGTAGCTTTTTTTGTTGTTAAAATAGAACTATCTTGCTGGGTAACACATTACCTAATGTAATTCTAATAAGTTCCTAGCATCTTCAAGTATTCTGGTTCGGGATAAACTTCCGCTTAAGAGGTTGTTACAGTCAAACTGTCACCTGCGATTTTACTGTATCCTAAAAGGTTTAAGTTTCCCTGTGTTAAATAAAGTCTGTCAAAATTGACTGAGAATAAGCTGATATCATATTCACACTTTTAAAACAAAGTTTTCAAATTCTCTCGATCGGCCTTGAAAATTTATCGTGCGGTACAATGTTATTAGGAGACAATTTTATCAAAACTATTCCACTATCAATAGCAAGCTTATCTAGTTTGCGCCTAGACAATATGGCGGTACCAGAAAGAACTTAAAACTATTTTCTTCTCCTATATCTCTTACCAAAATCAATTCGGCTTCCGGAGAGGAGTTTCTACTCAGGACGCAATTGTTTCATTGTACAACAAAATAATGGAGAGTATTGATAGTGGTAATCAAATATCATGCCTTTTTTTCGACCTAAAAAGAGCTTTTAAAGTAATAAATATTGAACTTCTGCTTTCCAAGCTACAAAATTGCGGCGTTCGTGGTAATGCCCAAAAATGGTTGAAACATTTTTTTTATTACGCATGCATCATAATCAACGATTATCGCACGCTACAGCGTGCTTAAAATGATGCTTATGGTGCGCCTACTTTTTTAAATGTTGCTATAGAAACATTTGATCATGTCAAATGTGACAGATTAATATATTCGTCAATATATCCCTTAAGTTTAATATTTAAAACATTTTTGAGATGATGATGCATTCGTAATAAAAAATAGCGTATGATATACGTGTATAAGAGGCCTTTAAAGCCCTTGCGACTTACAAAACACTCCGCTGCGCGTCGTGTTTTGAAATATGTCGCGCGTGCTTTAAAGGCCCTCTTATACACTTATATCATAATATATTATTAACGGAGCGTACACAGAAAGTAGTTTTGAGGCACGATAGTATTTATTCATTATTGTTCCACCGATGCACAGGTGGAAACTGGGGTCCCACAGGGAAGCATGTTGTTTATCATTTTTATAAATGATATTTCTTTTGATCTTGAAAACGATTATATTACTCTATTTGCAGACGATACCACGGTGTCCCGTTCTGCAAAATGCCTGGAGCGGCTTGCAGAAAAGTCAAATGATGTTGTTGGTAGGGTTCAAAATTACTGTAATAATAACGGCTTGCCCCTGAATGATGATAACACGGAGCTAATGCTTTTCTCTTTAAGGGACTTGAATAAGGCTCTTCTTGTCAAGGTTAATAACCAAATAATTGAGAGGCGGACGTTTGTGAAGTTTTTGGGAGTTTTTATGGATGCTAAGCTTTCATCGTCATGCCAAGTGGACCATATTTTGAAAATGTTGACCGTTTACGCATTTGTTGAATGGCAGCTGCGCTTTAAGGCAAACCTTATCTCCTGAAGCTTTACTAGTTCTCCTATGTACAGTCCTGTCTCACTTATGCCATTCTGGCCTGGGGTAATGCGGCGAGAGCACCTAAGGTATTTGTTAAGCAGAAAAGAATAGCAAGAAGTATGCTCTTTAAGCCTCCTCAATTTTCATGTCGCCAACTTTTTCCATGGTTGGGAATTCCAGCGTTCCCTTCATTATTTTTATACCAAGAGACAAACAATGAGAGAGCGAATTTATCCAACGTCGGTCTAACTAGGGGAGCTGCTGATCATTATGGTCTAAGGCAGAACTTTAATTTAATTATACCTCAATATCGGTTATCGACTGCGGCAGCCCTTTAATATTGCCTTTCAAGCCATGTAATAAATTACCTGTGCGAATTAACCAAATCCCTGGTGATGTGAAATTCAACAAAACTATAAAACATTTTTATTACAGTAAAAATGTTTATTCTATTGGGGAGTACCTAAGTAGCAATCTTCCATAATGGAAGTTGTTTGAATGATTGTGCAAAGCTAATAATGCTGATGACTTGCTGGTGATGTTTACGGTGATTTACTGTATGCAATTTGCTGTTTATATACATTTTGTTGTGACTGTCTTGACAATATCCCATACTTACTTAGAATTGTAAGTCTATAGGAAATAAATATTTTTTATTTTATTTTATTTATTTATTTTATGATTACAAATTTTAGAAATCGCTCTTTAAAGCATTTGCGAAAGATGTTAGCGCCATTTTTTGTGCTCTGCAGTTAGTTCCGGGGTGTTCCTCATTTTCAGTAGCAGGATTCCAGTTGTCTAAATGTATTTACTTTACAAAAAACGGGGAAGATTTCCCCTGCAGTATTACATGCCTAAACCGCAGTGATTTTCTTTATAAAACCTGCTACATTTCTTAAAACCCCTTTCTGTATTTTTTTTAGTGATGACTTTTACCTCCTTAAGATCATGGCTAAAATTTGTTTCGTCGCAATATTCCTTGATAAATTATAGGACTTCAGTTCTTGGTAAAAAAACAGACCCATTATGGCTAGCCTCTAACAGATATGTTGCAGTTGTCTATTTATCCTCGAAGTTAAGTTTGGTTTGGCTCTAATCGATTTTGTAGAGACAGTTGTCTGATTGAGACGTATGGGACAATTGCTGAAACTTTTTACTTTTATCCCACAAGGCAATAGTGGAATACACACCAGCTACAGAATAAATCATATGTAAACCTTATAATATTCGATGATCATCTTTAGTCCCAAGTACTTTCGTTAGTATCTTCGTTAGCTTGCCAAATTAATATTACGTAGACACTGCAAGGGTTCAAGGACTACACACTTAGTACACAAAATAGTTGAAAATTTAGTAATGTTTGCAAACTTACTGGGAATGTGACTTAAAAAGGCGTTGCCAACCTATTAAAATAGCCCACTATTGCCTCTTTCTCCCTAGTCATTTTTATGGTGAACACAAGTCGAAGTATCGGAGACGGCTTGAGGCAAATACGCTGCGGAATTCTTAGCGTCAAAGCTTTTCGAGAGCCTTTCATAAAAGAGAAGTGGTCTTTCCTTATTGTAGCATGCATTCGAAATTAATATCTGCTTTATAAAAATTCATGTCTCGATGACAAGGCTTTCCAAAATGACTTGTGTGGAGTCTACGAGAGGCATCAATAATTGTTCAATAATTACCTGAAGCTCATTGCCACTAATAATAAGTAATGAAACAATCTTTGTATTCCATGTTTCATTACTATGTTTCGTACATGCATACAGACTTTACTCTTCATTTAACTAATAATAAGAATGTGAAGATAAATTATCGCCCTTGTAACGCAGCTTTTACTGAAACGCTATAACATTATTAATAGGCTTCTGCTTAAGCTGTATGGTGCTTTGCAGTCAAGTTAAAGCTTCAAATCTTTGCCATATTTTACTTTGACACACAGATCCAGTTTTTCAATGAATAATATAATAGCTGGATATTTTTGCAAGTATAAAAAAATTCATAAAAGCGTATCGAATAACTTGGATATTTCAATCAAGAATTTTTAATTTTAAAATACAGGCAGAATTGGCAAGTGAGTAAAAATAAAAGAGTATCGGGCTATTTTTAACGAGTTAAAATATTTAATAAAAAGTAAAGCCCACACTATTCGAGCTATTGATTTTAAATTTAAATTAAAAATTCTTGGCTGCAAAATAAAAATCGAGCTCGTTAATGGGTCAAGTCGAACAGTGGGGTATATTTTTTGGTGATATAATCTAAATTTTATATTAATTTTTTTAAGTCTCAGTTAAGCTAAGCAAAAGCAAAATGCATTTTGACGATTTAAAAGGGATCTTTTGCACAAAAGGTTGAAATTTTGCAGTTAACATTTAGTAGTAGCACAAGAGGCATTTATTAATTAGAGCAACAGAACGGGGAAAAGGTAATGGCTCGTCTCGGCTACAATTAGGACGGCTAATGCGACACGAAACACAGTCATTATCGTGCCCTTTGTGAAAACGACGGAATTTCAATTCACTGCGAGTTTCTCTTTAGATTAGATTGGCCGTCAATTGATAATCTGGCGGTTTAGTGTTCCTGGTTTGCCTTTATTGGTGATGCGGTCCAAGAAAACGAACCAATCATAAATCTATATGTTCATTGTTTCGACTAATGAATCGGCAAATGTATGCAAGCTTGAATATTTTTAAATGAAGAAGAAATTTAAATTGTTTTGCATGCATGCCTAAACAAGAGGTCTAAAAGCAAACACCTATTTTAGCCAATATGAGCGGAAACCTTATTAAAATTGCTAATAAAATATCTAATCAAACGCAGCAAGCCTCGTTTGTTTAGACCCAAACAAATAATGCCTATAATTATCTTGGCAAGACCGAAACGAGACTTCGGTTAGTACTGATCTGGAAGCAATTTGTTAAATGTTGTCCTAAAGCTCTGTTTACAGGCCCTGGATCGGCGAAGGAAATTAAAAAAGAAGGACATAGATTTGATGAAAAATATTCCATCACACTACTATCATTTTTATCGAGCCAAGCCAATCTCATTATCACGACACGCTGCTTTTTATGTGACCTACTAATGCATAGTTTAGACTGTTTCAGAGCTTACGTTTTAATTAATTTGCTTTTATCTAGTTTCATATGTATTCTTTTAGTATATTAAAAATACCTTTTGATTTCTTTTCATTTGCAATCTATCTACCAAACATTCAATTATTTCAGTTCTCATGCTAAATGACTAGCACTGATTGACTTCTGGAAACTCTATTTGTGCAGTTTTTACAAAATTGGTAAAATTGAAAATGTAGAGTTGGATAAAATTGAAAAAATATTAATATTATGTATTTGTAGGATCACCTCATTGGTGCAATTTTTGGGGGGGGGGGGGTTGTCGCAAAATTTTATTTTAGTTTTTTTTCAGGGTTCTTTTTAAATTTCTATGGAAATCAGTAATCAGTCATAGTATGAAAATAGCAGACGTTCTCTTTTCTCTCCCGCCGTTCTTTCCTTTTCGCTTCCAACTTTTGGAAAAGGACGAATATCTTCCGGTGATAATATGGTTATAGCAGACGTTGATCAAGTAACTGCGGTTTCGGAAACAGGAGTTATGGGTAAAGTGGCTTCGGACACAGTGGCTTTGAGAGCAGCGACTTCGGGAACAGTGGTTTCGCGAGCAGTGACTTCTATCGCTTCTTGATTTAGCGATGAAGCTGATTTTTTTCTGTGTCATGCATTTATTCTTGAAGATCATTATTTTCTGGTGGTATTGGGCGATGTGTGATGTAGCTAAGAAATCTGCTTCGGCGAAAATGCCTCTATTCGACGGATAAATTCCAGTCACTCGAAATCCTGACATGATGGTAATAGGCGTGATACCATGTGGCAAAGAACTGGCGACAATTCTAGCAATATATATTTGATCCGGAATGATTTTTCATCCATGAGGTGCAAGCAGAATTCACAAATTTGAGAGGACCAACTACACTTCTCTCCAGAGGTTCAAGCTTGTGAGAACAATGGGGTGGAAATTATAGCATTACGACCCGATTTTCTTCGGCAAAATCTAATGCTGCAATCGAATCGATATGTGATTATCCAGCAAGAGTAAAACAGGCCTATCTGTACTGCACTGAAAATTGTTGACAATTGCATAAAAAGGATGAAATTTTCTTCCTTCATCTACTCAGAAGGATTTGCACTTACCATACATCCTTGCTTGAGGCCCGTCGCGGAAGCAATATTCTTTATAATGGACACGTGGAAATACGAAAAAGAATGTATGCTATTACCACCCGCAGATACTGCAATGGCCTTAGTTACTAGGACGGCTCTCTCTGCTGCAACTAATGATCCAAATTTTTTTTAGTCCTGTTCTTGCAACAGCTCTATTTGGGCCTTGAACGGTTGTGATGCCTGTTTTGTCCATGGTATAAAATGTCGTTTGGGTGGAAATGATGACGATGTAAAACGATACAGAGAATGGCTCAATTCTTATTAAAACTTAACTCTCTAGGTAAACGAGTCGCCTATTGTGTTCGAATAGAGAGTCGTTGATGCCTTTCAAAGAAGCCCCGAAACCAATCTGGGCTAGTCATTAATTTATCATTGCAGGTATTTGGAATTACTTCTCCCAAGGCATTTTCGTAGTCATATGCTAGACGCCTGACTTGTTTTGGAGTAAGACCTAAGTGAATATATAACGCCTTCTTAAGATATATTCCTCCAAACGACTTTTCTCTTCGCCAGTGAAGACAATCCGTGCCTTTTTTTTATAGCCGAACTCGACTTGTGATTGTCCGACGTAAGTTATGAGTGAATACTTTTTGGCAAAACCTTTCTAAGACTTTGCAATGGACATCAAAGTCCTCGGCCGCTTTTCTCATAGAAAGCGGAGGTTCTCTGAATTTAACTACCCTTGTAGTTGCCATCATAAAGGGGAATTATCCCCCCCCCCCCCCGGGTGACCAAAATTTTGCGAAAAAAAACGGGAAAAAACGTAAAAACACGTAAAAAATTGTTTGGAAAGTTAATAAAAGTATCCCCCCCGGAGACCCAAAAATGTACGAAAAAGATGGACAAAAATTTGAAAAACGTAAAAAATTGTTTGGAAAGTAAATAAAAGTATTATGAAAAGCGATAAGAAAACAAAAAAAAAGGAAAAAGTTAGAGAAACGCGGTTTTCGGCGAAGCAGTTGAGCTACGAGGTCGGGGATGGCAAATTTGGAATGAAAAAAATAAAAAAAAATGCCGAAACCGGAGGCAAAAGTTGAGCTTTAAAAAATTCCTAATATCTCTTTCAAAAGTTTCACTTCAAGTGCGTGCTTATAAAAGTGAGGTACATAACTTTTTTAATGTGTTTGAGGTTTTAGATTGGGAATTTGAGTGTTACATTATATGTAAAGCTAGGCTGTAATGTAAGCATTTTCTCGCGTTTGTTTTCTAAATTTCGGTACACATGTTTTATTTTCATTGTAGAACATTTTAAACACTTTTATTTCAAAGTATTGTTATACAAGGTGTTGTAAAAATTATATTAAAGATACATGTTTTGTTATTTGGGAGGTCTTGCTGCCATCCTTACTGTTCAAGGAGCAATTGACATTGCTTTTACGGATGAGGATTCTGAAGACGAGCACTAGGTTGGAAATGTTGCTAACTTGAGCAGACGTCAGTTACTGCCTGAGGCAGAAGTACAAACTTCTATGGGAATTACACTGGAAGAGGATATTTCCATTGATAAGACCCAAACGTAAGAATCTGATGAAGAGTTATTCAATGATGGTGTTCCTCCGATCAATGATGTAAAAGTATCACCAGCTCACACAGTATATCCAAAAGTTTTTGAACCCCGGGATTTGATTTCAGAAAATTTGATCCATAACGAAACACTATTTCCTGAAACAGATTAATCATCGTTTCAAAACAAATCTATTGTTGACTTCCTTGAGATGTTCCTACATGAAGACATAATATTATACCTGGTATAAGGAACTAAGTATGCTCTTTTCAAAAACCAACCCGATCCCGGAGTCTCGCCAGAGGAAAGGAAATGTTTTATTGCAATATTGATTCTTAGCGATTACCATGATCTACCCAGCAAACGGATGTATTGGGAACAAAGTCTTGACACCAGAAATGAACTAGGATATAATTCAATGAGAAGCAACAGATTCGAGCATGTTTTGAGGTTTCCGCACTTGGCTACAAATGAAATCATGGATCAGGGTGATAAGCTAAGTGAACAAAATAAAAGAGAAATGCAGAAAGCATTTTGTTCCTGAAAAAAACTTGGCTTTCGACGAAAGTATGGCCAAGTAATACGGTAAACACAGCTGTATCCAGTTTTTGAAAGCCAAACCCATACTATTTTGTATAAGATCTGGTGCCTAAATACCATAATGGGCTACTTGATAAATTTCTAAATAGATCAAGGACGTTTACATTGAAAGGAACTTCGGAAAGGCGGCAGCACCATTGGTTAAAGGATACAAGAACTACCCAATAACCTGAAATCCTTGTCATTCTCCTTTTACTTCGACAAATTATTTACGACTTTTAGTTTATTTATTTCTATTTACGATTGAAGGGATTTGGAGGTACGGGGGTCATTGGGGAAAACCGTTCACCCAGGAGCTGTCCGTTATCGGATAAAAAATTAATTGGAAAAAAATAGAAAGAGGTTATTATTAAGACAAATTGTATTCTAGCAGCTGACTGGTTAATAACTCTGTAGTTTGCATTGCTACTAATCAATATGGCATTAATTCGGTGACAAATATCAGACGTTACTCGCAGGAGCAGCTTTACTTGCCGAACAAAAAAATGAGTGGTACGGACCGAATGGACCAAAATGGTCGAAAATACAGAATCCAAATAAGGAATAGGAAGTGGTATTGTAGGGCGCGCTGTACATGCCTACTCGATATTTCAATCAATAATGCATTTTGGTATTTATATCGAAAATCAAACAAATCTCAAATCAGCCAAATAGGTTTTGGACGGGCCATTGTGCAAGTTTATTTTAAAAAATATAGGTCAACTTCCAAAGTACTGGCAGAACTCCATCGCCATTTTCTAATGCAGGGTCATTGATGAAATTGGATATAGCGGGATGGATCATCTTGTTGAAAAAATTCCAAACGATAAGAGAAGGCGTTGTGCAGGAAAATCTTGTAAGAGTTCAAAATCTTGTAAGAGTTCAACACGCACCCAATGCAGAAAATGTGATGTAGGTCTGTCCATTGATACACAAAATATTTAAACAAAATGTTATGTAAAATACCTGGTTTGTATTTTTTTTGTATGGTTTTCAATAAATGAATATTTTTGAATTTAGGTGCTTATTTTTGCTCCCAGTAGTTCCTAGCGTTAGATATATGTAAGATCTTAACCTTATTCTGAAGGATCTAAAAATCTAGTTGCAAAAATTCATATTTTTAAGTTCTAACAATAACTAAAAAAAAAAAAATACTAAAGTTACACAAAAAATTGGAAAAAACTAATGTGGGCACTAATGGGTTAATAAGAGACGACGATGAGAAGATCTATTTTTCACAATGTCAATTTTAAGCCTAACTTATGTATGTGCTTCTATAATTGACAATTTTTAAAGTAAATTTTCCTAGCACAAAAAAATCCTTATCAAGTTTTTCATTTGGGATATTGACGAAATAAATTGAGTACTCGTAACTTGGTTTTGGGTTATCCTGGATACATGCGATTACCTTAAAAAATGGGTCGTAAATAAACAATTGACGGGCCCCAGCGTTTTTCGAATAAAAAGCACGTACATTTTAAATGAATTGACTCCAACATTTACGTTCTCACTGTACAAAATATGATGTAATATACCTCCAAACTGAGACCACCAACGAAGAAATTTGGGCAGAACCACGAAACTTGAAGCTAACGTTAAAATGCACCAACTGCTCGATTAGCATGAAATAAAAAGAAGACCGGAGAGGACAAAACCTTCAGACCTTGAATGGAAGTGTTCAAATGTACATAACTTAAGGAACAACATATGTTAATTTTGAATTGTTTGTGCTTGAGTTGAGCTAAATGGAATTTTGGGTACATAATTATATCAAGCAAACGCATCCCTCGATAAATACGATTTGTGGGTATACTTTATTTTTACCGAATAAATGTATTTTACACATTCGTCGTCTCGCCCAGTTCAATGTTTGGTAATATACCTGCGACGAATGATTTTATCGAATCATCGTACAAGATCGATGACAAGCCTGTTAATGGACCGACGCGTACAAAACTCTAATACTTTTTGGCCTTTTTACTGCCCCTCTAAATGCGAAATGTCAATACAAATGTCGCAGGATATAAAACAAATTTATGATCAAATAATTTTAAAGGGCGAAACATAGAGTACATGCACGGAACTTTAATGTCAATTTCACATTGATGAATAGAGGTCGCTTGATTTATTGCTGATCAATTAATAAAACTTCAGGATAGCATCAATAACACTTTCGAGTTTTGATGGTGAACTTTTTGATGGATAGGCAAAATGTATAAACTAATATTGTTTTACTAAAAACGGCTAGCGATATTACCGTTTGGAGTCACACGTCTGCGAAGCAAAAATTGTCTCAAATATAATCAGTGATTTTTATAGTATTTTTAGGGTTGATCACGGGAAAAACAGGGAGAAAATTTTATCACATACAGTCTTCTTACAAACAGCATGTCCGGTTTTGGCTAATTTGTGTATGCAAGTTTAAGAAAAATTCCAAATATTTCCAAATAAATTTTTTAATTTGTTAGCAAATACTAAACTTAATTAATAGTTAATGTGAGAAAGTATTACAGCTTTTGCAATGAATTAGCTATTTTTACACTGAAAAACTGTACTGATCAGAACTAGCGTTATCCGATTAAAACTGCATTTCTTCCCAACTTTCACTTCACTATTTTCTTCCACTGTCTGTTGGCAAAGTTTATTAGGTTGTAATGTTGCATAGTAACTCTCCATGCACCACGGTTGGGTACGTCGAAAATTTAACGCATTCAACTAAATTTTCGACGCCTCGAAAATAATTTTTTGACATCAAGAATTTTCGACAGTCGAAAATATATTTAATTATTTTAACTTGAAAATAAAATTCATAACTCAGAAAGTATATTTCTATTATTTGAAAATATTAACATAAAGATTATGGCAAATAGAATATTCGGCGCTATTACTAAGGAGTATAAACTATAAGATTCCACAAGGTTTAAACTCTAATATTCGTCAATTTTGAGGTGGTAATAAAGGTATATTAACTTCTTTCAATTCCGCCTATTTTTTAACTTGGAATTAATAAATGACCAGTTCGGAATAAGTCTTTCTAGCTGCTTCAAAGAAGCTGGGATTGAGTTTAGTTTAATTGCTAGTTTGGCCAATTCTGGATAGTGCCTTTCAGCAAAACCTCAGAATATCTGTACATTGGTCATTTGTCTTTTGAAGAATTTTTCAAAAGAGTTTTTGTTGTTTTTGTAGAAATGAAGGTTGTTTAGACCATCAGCACTTAGATTATCTATCAAAATACTCTCCAAATCTCGAACTTAATCTTTAGATAACCTCTTCCCTCTATAAAGAGGGTGTAAAAAATGTGCAGACAGAGAGTAGATGTTTAAAGCTTGGTTCTGTCGTTTTTTTATATAAAGTGATCATATTGTCCATAGCCCTGTGGTAAACGCAAAATGAACCATTCATCAGCTGCATCAGCAATTGAAGCCTGTGTGCCTTGTAATTTATTTAAAAGTTTGCACATAGGATCAAATAATATGATGCTATCCTCTACTTGCTTTTCAACAAAAACAAGTTTTGTTATGTTTGGTTTTATTTTTGCATTATCATCTGCAGTTACTGTTCTCATAGCTTTTAAATTATCCAGAAAATTTAGAAAAGAGTCTCTAAATGAATATCTACGTGTTTCTCCAGCTAACATGATTGTTTTCCCATTATGCTTAATAATATCTTTTTCTAAATCAGGCGATGAAAATTTTTTTAACACGGTTTCTTTTCCTGCAATCTCTTCTGATACCAATTCTTTTGCGAGGTTTGCAGTATGACTATTGCAAGTTGTGTACCAAAGATTGTTCTGCCTACCCATTTTTCTTATGTTACTAGCATTATCTGAGTAGTACGAAGCGCTGAAGGATCATGATGATATATTTTTCTAACTCGACCGGTCGACTTATTTATGTCGACTTATTTATGTCGACTTATTTATGTTGGCATATTTATGTCGACTTATTTATGTCGACTTATTTATGTCGACTTATTT
>MU182767.1:154349-174420 GCA_016904865.1 Pissodes strobi
ATTTATGTCGACTTATTTATGTCGACTTATTTATGTCGACTTATTTAAGTCGGCATATTTATGTCGACTTATTTATGTCGACTTATTTATGTCGACTTATGTATGTCGACATATTTATGTCGACATATTTATGTCGACTTATCTATGTCGACTTATTTATGTCGACTTATTTATGTCGACACATTTATGTCGACATATGTATGTCGACTTATTTATGTCGACTTATTTATGTCGACTTATTTATGTCGACATATTTATGTTATGCATTAAACTATCATTAAAACAGGTGCAGTGGCAGAGTACCATAATAATCGCACTATCTAGGTACCACTACCGTACTTTTATGTTCAGTTCGATCTAGACAATAATAAAAACTGATATCTTTACCTTTTGTTCCCTCATTTTTAACAATTGTTCAGTGGTTAATCCTTTGCCTCTAAGGAACTCTTCCATTTCTTCTATGTCTGCGTCATTGGCATCCATTGTAAAAATTTGAAGCAAAACCACTTCCTTGAAAATACCTCACACCTATAAAAGCTAAAAGCAGCATACACACATAAATAAGACGACATAAATAAGTCGACATAAATAAGACGACATAAATAAGTCGACATATATAAGTCGACATAAATATGTCGACATAAATAAGTCGACATAAATATGTCGACATAAATAAGTCGACATCATGATCCTTCAGCGCTTCCGTAGAGTAGACCACATACATATTACTATTATATATTTCTTGCGCGAAGTCACGACTGCTGAACAATTTCCTGTAGTACATCCCCCATTTTCTTTCCTCTTGTAAGATCATAAGAATCAAGAAAAGCTATATATTACCCTCTACATTATGAAAAAGGCATACCATATTTTTTTATTATTCGAAGAATTTTTCCAACCGTCAACCAGCATCACGGACTCGGGGTCACAAGGTTTTTAAGGGAATTTTTACAATTTTCGTAACAGTTTGGGAGTAACGGGTCCGTTATTTTTAATAAAAGGATGATTCCACTACGGAAAGGGGTATATAGCACCCGCAAAAATAAATTCTGCCAAAGTAGTATCCAGGCCTCCTTTTTCTTTGGGAGACATTTTGTGGCAACATGCTGAGAGAATACCAGAACTAGAGCTTTAGCAAACTTGGTACCTCTTAAGCTGTTTTTGTCAGTTTTTTCTTGGTTGGGTTGAAAAGGTTTTGCAACTGTCAACCCTGAGGTCAATTCCATATCTTTATCGCATTGACTTTTTTCAATCCTAAACAAATTACAAAATACTGCTAAAATTGCCTTTAAAACATTATCAATATCTTTCTCGAAAAGGTAAAATCAATTAATGCTTACCATGTTTACACTGCTACTATCACTACTATTTGGAGCACTTGGACGGCTTGGGCCAGCATCAGATCTTGGTGGACGGCTTGGACCAGCATCAAATCTTGATGAGCGGCTTGGACCAGCATCAGATCTTGGTGGACGGCTTGTACCAGCATCAGATCTTGATGGACGGCTTGGACCAGCTTCAGATCTTGGCGGACGCTTGGACCAACATCAGATCTTAAAAACTTTGGCAAAGCCTGATCATCATCGGAGTCTAAAATTACCTCCTACGAGTTCTGCGACTCTTGAGAGTTTTCCTGGAGTGCTAAAAGGAGAAAGACTAAAAATAAAAACTTAGTATAAATAAATATTATCATACACGTATAATTAACATCTTTCGATTTATTATTAGACATTGCGTAGGGTGCGATTTAGAAGTGCATTTTGTATGTTAGATTGATTTTAGTTTTAGTTCATACGAATTTTCTTTGCACGATTGTAGGTCGAGTGCCCAGTAGCGCATATATAATATTAAATTTCATGGCAAGGGCAAGCAGTGAGTACTCGCGGGGTCCCCCTTATAAAATGTAAAAATGGGATTTAAATGGACCGGAATGCTGTTAAACGTCGACTTATGATTTAAAAGTTTTGTTAAGTCCAAAATAACTGAAAATTGCCTTTTAATTTTAATATTTTGTTTAAATAAAAGTTTCAGAGCTTTTGTAAAAAAATCTGGTAAAATTTAAAATTCTTTCACACAAATGTCTCTCAGTAACTGAGAGTCATCACATGTCTAAGATATTTATTAATAGAGAATCTTTTGTCCAAAATTTTATACCTATTTATATTTATATAACCATAGTGTTAAAAAAAAACACCTACAAAAACGCATAGAAGGTTATAGGAAAAAACAAACACGTTTTTTTATTTTTAAACATACAAAATACATAATGTAATAGGTTTATAATCAAGTATAAATCAGTTTAAAAAAAGAACTATGTTGACTTCTTACATTAATTAATGAGTCTTAAAATAAGGAAAAACATTAAGGTTATGGAAAAGGCAAATGGAGTTTTTCTATTATAAACACATAAAAAATAAATGTTTTACAATTTAGGTAACTGCATATAACTAAATTTTAAAGCGAGAAAACCAGGCCAGGATTTACTCCCAGATTAATCATTCTCACCCTGTAGATGGCATTTAGTGGGGACGGATGGTTGTGAAGTTCTCCATGACTTCTGATTTAAAATTTAACTAAAAGCTTTTTAAGGTTGTAAAATTTATATAATTATCTAACAAAAATTATTTAATTTCATACTCTTTCTTTATATTATACAAGCTTCACATTTGCATGCTCTTTTTGCCTGTGCATGACATTCCAGTAATAGTAGAACCCGTTTCAGTTAAACATTCATCCTGCAAACGTCTTTACGATAACATTTTCTCACCCATTCTCTTTGGACCTTCAGATCTTATGGAAAAACGAAAGATTTTCCCCACTTTCCGATGCTTTTCTAAACTTATTTTTAGATATTGCTTCACCACAAACAACTCCACATTTTCATATGCTAATTCCTACCTGTTTTAGATATAGTTTGGTACCTACATTGAAGTTGTTAAGCACATCATTTACCCACCTTTAGATATAAAAATAATCTTGAATAACAATAATAAAGTGCAGTATGTAACTACATGCTCTTCTATCCCATTCTAAAATATTCGTGCCCATTCTGACATATAACTCATATTTCCAAATTCTCAGCGAAAGCAAGTCATCCCTATTTAACAGCTTTAACAGTCTGATGGTTAGAATTGAAATTCATTGAAAAACGAGACGCAGCTATTCAAAGGACTATTGGGTCGAGGGTCAAACCCAATGGTATTGTGTGGCCGCCATTCGAGTGTTTGTTAAGTGAAAGCAGAAGTATCGCCACAATAACGTGTATTTGTAATAGCTGATCTATAGACCATTAATTACATGCTATTGATCAAAGTTCTCATAAAAACCTGTCACATTTCCTTATGTTATAACAAATTCTCGGATAATTTTGGTTTTCAATCATGGAATCACAATTTTTATATACAAATCATTGTATTCAATATGATCCAACATTAACTTAGTTAGTTCTTCGCGCCGACAAGCCCCAAAAATGCCGATTATCATAACAACCTTCATAAGTAAATATGTTTCATCATCTGCAGTACTAAGAAACTTACATACGTCTTCCTTTGTAAAAACTTTGGACTTTTTGGCTTTGTAACCCTCTGAACTTCTTTTCAAAAATGCGATTAGTTGAGAAAATCTGCTTATATCTTGATTTTTCTTGACTGAAATCATAGTTCTCAACATTGAGTAGCGAGTCCATAGTGTAGATGGTTTCTGGGAGCGTTGCTTTCCGGAAAAATAACCCAAAATGATTTTCTCAGACACCTCCTTTATTTTGTTAGCTTTCCACCAATCTTCTAACTTCTGGTACTTCAACTCATACCGCGCCTTGGATTTTGTTGGAACAAAACTTGAGATCGCTTCGTTTGCCGCTGCTTCTATCAGAGGGTAAACTTCCATCAGAATCGCTCATTTTGAAAAGCGCTTTTTATATTTTTGGATTTGTTTGACAAAGTTTCGACAGTATCCGTGCCAAACAGTAACCATGCGAAAGGTAACATAAAGAACTTGAGTAGTAAACTTAATAGCAGGTGCATTTTTACAGATGCATTTTTGCCAAATATTTGTATTCATAGATGAAAGTAAATAATATTTTGTACAATATTCTTGTTGTAAATTCATATTACTACACTCGATGTTTTATCAAACTCGGCTGACGCCTCGTTTGCCAACTTTAACATCTCGTGTTGTAATATGAATCTTGACAACACTGATATTGTCAATAACTATTACCTACTAGCATTACACTACTAAATAACTATTACTTCAAAACCGAGAAACAAAACGTTTTGGGTATCAAGCAAATCAGGTCATATTGTTCTCAACATCACAGATAAAGTTTGAGTAGCTAGTCTGGCTATTCATTCAAGTATTTGCTGCACAGAAGGGCGGAAATTGCCTAGAGGGATAGTTTACAAAGTATGCGGCGCCTCTATAGCGGAGTATATTGAGGAAATTCTCCGAGATATAAATATCTTGAGGTATTTCAAATGGCACTTAGTCAAAATAGAAACGAATATGATACGATAAACATTTATTGATACATTATGCTGGAAGGTATATGAAGACATAATTAGATTTATCTTAAATATCTAGCCAAACAACATTAAGCTAACTTGGTTTACAAAGACAACTCTTGCTAAAATATGTTTATAATTTTGTCCAGGTAGTGGTTATCCAAACTTATGTTAATAAATACTATAATAGGAATAATGATATTCACAAGAAGGATTAAAGGAGTTATTTATGTAGAAGAAATGGCTGGGAGGGTTTTTTTCCTTCTGCCGATTATGAACTAAACAGTTTATAAGGCGTGATGAATCTTTTCTGTTAATTCTCCAAGAATTGGTCATTCCATTTAGTGCACATCATCGATGTATAATTTCTTAATAGGTATCTACTTCAATTGAAGAAAGTTTGGAAAGAACATGCATAGTGGTAAATTTTTTGAGATGTGCTATGTTTTATACAAAATTACAAAACAACAAAAATATTGTAATTTCATTAATTTAACCATTGCGTGGAGGCTTTGAAAGAAGTCCGACAAGGGCTGACATATTAAAAAGTTGATAGATACGCCGAGGAAAATATCTTAAGACGCGTAATGTTTTCTTGCAGAACAGCAATATCATAGAATTTAACAGCTCTGTGTTGGATCTGTTTAAGGCCTTCGACAGCGTTGAACCTCAGATATTGGTTAGGGAAATATCGCTGGTATGGATGCACGTGTGACCGTTGCTTTGCAGCTTTTAGATTGTGCACTGCGACCTATATAGATCTATTATGTCCCCTTTCATTGGTGCTTCCGTTGGTGTGATTCTCAATTAGAGTACCTTAGCCAGCTTCAGTGCTTTGATAAGGGCCAGTAGTCTGGATGGTTTTATGGATGGAAGTACCTCCTGGTCGACGATGAAGCACCCGAAGCAGGACATTCACCTGTTTGCGACCGCCTCGCATTCTCTAAGAAGTTGTTTCGGGGTTTCCTCCCCCTCCTCACAGAACCGGCAACTGTCCTCGTTTTCAATTTGTATTCTCTCCCGGTGTCTTCTCAACCGGCAGTGGCCCCCTGTGTGAAAGGGCCCTAGAAACATCTTTGAGTGCCTTAACTCTGGAAGACGTTCTCATAGACTGATCCATTTGGTTCGCTATTCTTTCCTGAACTCTTCCTTGTAGGCAAACATCGAAACATCCCTATGCCACAGAAGGGTTCCAGTGGTAAAAGCGGGGTTTGTGCGCCTACTTTTGCCAATTGGTCTGCTTTTTCGTTTCCTTCTATCCCAGCTAGTTCTGGTAGCCATCGAAGGGATAGTTTGTTATTCTTGCCTAGTTCGTTTAGTCTATACTTATAGGCATTTTCATGCCATTCTGGAGCTTTAAATCGTACCTTATGCATAGAGAATAACAAGAGCAGATTGCTAAAGATATCCTCCTCTTTTTATTTAGTATAGTACGGTTTGTAATCCCTTGGGATCTTGGATAATGGAAGTATGAGTGATACTTGAAAACGTTCGGAATGATGTCAGGATTCCAAATCTAGAAAAGCAATAATGAACTCTAAACTATTGCGTACTATGGGGATTTAAGTATAAATGTAATAAAAAAATATGTATTAACTTTTATTTTACGCTTTCAATAATTTTTTTATGTCATTTTAATTAAAAAAAGCAATTTTTTTGAAAAAAATTAAATAAAAAGTATACTTAATGTTACTGCAAAAATAAAACATTTACTTTTTATTCGTCGTGTTTTAAATATGTTGAGGATAGGTAACGGACAATTTTGTGCTATAGTTCGCTTATTTTTTAATAGTTTAATAAATCAATAATAAATTTGTGGAAGCAAGAAAGCAGTGTATTCTGAATTACTACTAGTTGGCGTAGTTGAAATAATAGAAATAAAGTAAATAAAAAACTTTTACCATCAGTGGCGTATAGTTTATTAATACTATACTAGTAAACACTCCCTACATAAAAAATCTTGCAAAAAAATAAAATAATACTTTAAATGCCATTAAACAAAAATGTTTAAATACACTTGTAAGTCATTAAAATTCAATTTCATTGAGATCATCATCAGCCATCTGGTTTTCACGCTTTAGTACTTTGCTATAATTTATGGACACTAATAGAATTCCACAAATTTATTTGGAACTTACTTCTCGTTTTGTGATGAATTGTTAGTCACGTGGCAATCTGCTAGGGCAGTTTTTTGTACATAATTGATCTGTCTGTTAGATTAATAAAATATAATGAATTATAGTTTGAGAAACTCTTCTTATTGTATTAAAGAGGCAGTTCTTCTAAAATATATTTTAGCTTCAAATTGTATTGCTATATGGTGAACCGCCCCCGCCCCAGGGCACATTCGTAGTACCTAAAGGCAAAGAATCTTTGGACGTGATCGTGACAATCGTTAATGATTTATCGCCACTGTCGGCTAAGACCCTGTTCAATTGACGTTGTTTTGTAGTAGGTTTTAAAGTAGATGCTTGTGAAACGATTATCTTGAATAATTACAATTTCGTAGGTGACTGAATACTGGCAATAAAACACAAATGACCATTCTTTATACATCTATATTTCTGTCTACAGTTTAATGAAAACGCAGTATTAATTTATAGAAAATAACATTTAATACATATATACAAAAGCTTGAATACAACATGAAATGAATTTATCTATTAAAGGAAACATGTTATTTGCAAGAATTACATTTCAATCAGCCCCCGACCCAGGAAGTAAACCGTGACCGTTTAATACAAAATAAGGCATCCAAAGTTTGTGTCCTTACACTGTGCTCTACGCTCGATACATTCACATTATTCATACGGAAAATATATGCATACCAACTCGTATACATGCACATACTAAAGAAAATTAGTAACAAGTTGAGAGCGTAGCGGATAATATCTGACCAAGACGTATATAATATTTGTACATTTTTTTAGATAGCCCCACGGAGATTACGTCACAAGGTTCCTTTGGGGGGTTGTCCCGTAGGCTCTTTTCGTGTTCTGTAGGCTATTTCGCGTGCCGTAGGACTATTGTACCCTTTGTTCTTTAATAATCTTAACACTATTAGCCCAACTTTTTATTCGGATATAAGAGAGTGTAAGTTTACTTTGGCCATCTTGCTGTCCGAAGTCTCACAGCATAATTTACGAGAATCTGATCACACATACGCACGAGGTTTTAAAGTTCGTCCCTCCCTTTGAATGGTGTCTAAATATTAAATCGTAAAGAATCTAAGTGAAACCAAATAATTTACTTATCTGTAAAGAAACCGTCTGGACTCCTTTGCGAGTTGCGCCTATGGCTGCGGTTTTAGGATTTGTTCTTAATTTCATTTGGCTCAGGAAAATTACAGATAAGCTCAATTTCTTTTATGATTGCAAAATTATACAAGCTGTATGAGAGACTTGTCTCTAGTTGGGTTAGTTTGGGATAGTTTGGTGGTCGTGAGTGGAATTGTCTCTAGCCAAAATGAGAGAAATTGAAAATTGGTGTAAAATTAATGTGGAACCAGTCTCAAGCTTTTAGCAAAGCGAGTGGATTTCTCAAGATCTCGTTCTGGTGCGGCGTTTTTATAGGCAAAAGTTCCCATTTGATGTGTAGGTGCAACAAGAGTCTATTAAAATCTCGATCTCACACATTAGAAAAATGTATTAAAAAGAGACGTAATAAGGGTGCCGCATATTTCCAGCGCTTGGCTCGACCTCCTTGGCCTGCTTCTCGAAGCTTTGCATTTTAAAAGCTTTTTATAATACCGAGTGCGTTAATAGTCTAATTTTTAAGTAAAATTATTTTATTTATTCTGACCTTACTTGTCATAAATACATCAAAACTAGCTGCCTATTCAATTACAATAATGCTTGATAAGTATTAGGAACCTGTGTCAAAATTGACATTTTAATAATAAAATACCTGCTAGTCATTGTTGTGTTTAGCCAGTCATATCAAAGTTATGCCATAATACTGCACTAGTGCAAATTATCAATAATCCACACATCTGCAATATTATCAGGCATGAAAAATTACTTGGAAATATCTTAAAGTTCAATCTTAAAAAAGCACACAAAATCCATACACCTCTTAAAAAATACGACTGAAATTTTAAAAATTAAAATACCAAATAGATATTAAATTAAAAATCATTTCATTTTATTAAAACTAGTTGTGAAAGTTGTGACAAGGAAAAACACAATTATTAAAATTATTTACAACACCCGATGAACGTTGACCGGAAACAACGCTACTTGAGGCCGATGTTCAAACTGAAGAACTCGTTCAAATTCCTATTTTCTCTCATTTTCTTTATCAACTCTTCGTGAAAGTCTTTATCCAGATGTAAGTAAGGTTTTATTGAATTTACATTGCCATGACCCAGAGCTGGGCTGTATTCGAATACTTCTTTATTCGAATGCTGTATTCGAATACTTTTTTGTATCCGCCAAATGTATTCGGAGACTTTTTAAATTTTGTATCTGTTATTCTTATCCGTTACCAATATTCCAGGTATTTTGCATTCGATTCTATTTCTCCAGTATTCGAATACTTAATAATGTATTCGAGTACTATAAGTATAAGTCCGACTAATTATTCTGTAAAAAATAATGTTTAGACCAACATAGTAGCAACCACAGTACGGGAAGATAATAAATAATTTAGCAACTATGTTAAACACGAAACTGATGACATTGAATGATAAAAAAACCTTTTCTCAAGTAAAAGCATTAGACCAATTATTTAAAAAAATGTTTAACTTTAGTTTCAAGGAAGTATCGCTAGACTGAGTTTGCTGGAACTACTTTCTTACCAACAGTTTAAACATGTATTTTCTCTTCCACTCAGTTAGCTAACATTAGAATAATTCGTTTCAATTTGTTTTTGTTTTTATTATAACTGTTATAAATACACTTACTAGAACGATTTATTTGTATTTATGTACCTAGTATTGTATATATTAATTTGATTCGTCAGATTTAAATTATAACTTAATATGTGTTTGTTATTTTTTGTTGGGTTAAACGCGGTCCTGCTTACAACAGTGGGAAGGCAACAAACAGATACCTAAAGTGTATTCAGAAATATTAGAAACCGACACAGACACGCTAGGTGAGTATAAGTTTACGGGGCGGATTGATGACACTTCTTGACCGCACAGACCCGCATTACTTTGCAAAATCAGGTAATATTTAAGATATACATTTGAAATTAACCTAAAATGTGTCTTAAGTAATAGGTGGTTATTTTATATTTTATTTGCTACCGTATATAATAATAATTATTTAGAAACGTGGCGGCCTTGGAGCTCTAGTGAGATTTGTGAAAGGGAAACAAATCGAAATGTACATCTATCAACAGATACTAAAGAAATTATTAAGGAGGTGTTTCTAACCTTTATTAAACGAGGTAATTTGTGCCTTAAAAAGCTGTAAAGGAAACAGCTTTACTTACAGTAAAACCTTTTTCTACGATGTGGAAAATTACGCAAAAGTCCATTTTAGAAGGCAACAAAAAAGTGTTAGATATTTAGATCGTGGTGACGAAGACATTATACGACGAAAAATTTATAAAATGCATGAAGACCAACGTGTTCCAACTTTAGGCAATTTAATGAAAATACTTGAAGCAGATGAAACCGAAATTAAGTGCTCAAGAACGACTTTGTGGAAGTACATTCAAGGAATGGGGTTTAAACTCAAAGAGATTAATAAAAGGCTAATTCTAATGGAATCCAGACGTCTTCAAGAATGACGGGGGAAATATTTGAAAAGACCAATAATTTATTTAGATGAAACATGATTTGATTCCCATGAACACCCCAAGTAGTGAGTGGGATGATTCTAGCGGCAAGTGTGTGACACGTGCGCCGTCAAACCACGGTAAAAGAATACCAATTTTCTCATCCAATGCTCTCATCCAAAAACATTAGGGATTGTTGTGTTGACTATCATGACAACACAACAGCGGAGCTATTTGAAGATTGGTTTAGAACTAAGTTATTGCCTAATATTCCGCCAAATAGTGTGATTGATCATAGTAGACAATTAAATAAAGCACCTTGTTCAAACGATCCAAAATTCAAGATTATAATATGTAAGATAATAATTTTCATGAAAACTCTACAAAAAAAGAGTTATTGGAAGCGCTTAAAAGCTTGTCTATTAAAAAACAATATTATTGCCATGAGTTTGTGGAAAGTATGGGTTACACAATATTGCGGTTACCACCTTACCACTGTATATTCAGCCCCATTGAGCAAATATGGCACCAACTTAACGCAGGAATTTGTTGTGATAGTATTTCACCTACACTTAATTTTAGTGAATTAACTTTAATTGATAGTGAATCGAAAAAAATCTCAAATTAACTGGGAAAATTGTGTAAAACGTAAAGAAAAGAGAAAAAGCTATGTTTATCTTAAAAATGCAACAGAAAAAATAGTTATTAATCTAGATGGTAGTTGCGCTGTAAAACAGATTTAATTTAGTATTGTTGTATTATTATCGTGTTATATTTAATTTAATATAAAAATCAACTTTAGCCTGTTAACGAGGTATTACATGAACTAACATCTAGCTATACTCATTTAAATTGCGCTAAATCGCCATCAGCTTAATTTAAAACTATTAATATAAGTGTTAAGATAACGTCAAGGTTATTATATTACGCTAGCCGTCCTAAAGTGTTTAACAAAACATAATATGGCTACAATTAAATAATCCGTATCATAGTTTTGTCCTTCATTCTAACCAAATATAGGTCGCATTGACTAAATTAATACAATTAAGCTTAGTCACAACATTTTTGCGACGGAAGCATTCCGCGGAAGTTGATAATTACGAATTAGAGTTAAGACAACTTGGTCAGCGCGGAGCAGGGCAAAAGCTAGATTAAACGTTGCATAAATTAATTTACTACTCTGGATAATGCACTTTTGCGATTAACATATGCATGTAATGGTTAATTTGGCCACAAAACAAAGATACAAGTGCAATAGTTATTTATTATTAATAATGTTATATTTCAATAATTTATGAGTGCGCGTTTACAAAATGAAATTTAGAATTTAATCATTTCAAGTACAATATTTAATCAGAAATAAACTGAATTGTTGGCGCGAAAACTAACATTTAGTCATAATATATGAAGTTAATCGCCTATTTTTTTTTCTCTAAGAGGGCAGAACGTGGGATTTTTAAATGTGTATCATGGAATTTTACAGAATATTTACAGAGGCATTAAATTTCCACAAAAGTAGATATTATGCATTTAGAAACATACGTTTCGCATTAGAAATTAAAACCTTTAAAAAGGTTGGGACACCCTGAATTTAATTAAATTTAATAGTAATTATTATACAAATATATTTGTAAAAACATTCGTTTAATTTTATAAAACTTCTTCAGATTTCAGTTCAATAGAGGGTTCATGGCAAAAGGAAACATTCATTCTACTACACTATTAAGGGGGGTTTTTGGTAGCTTTAGCTTGACAGTACCACATAAGAGATTGATTTCCCACGAGACATTTTGTTTGGCCCTTCTAGTCTATTGAATTAAGCCAATTTTAATTATTTATTAATACTGAAATTGATTTATTGGAGATAATAATATTATCTACTAAAAGAAATATATCATGGCAGAATTTCTAATCGTTTTTCCAACATATAAGCTATCAACCTATATACTTTTCTGTACATCCCACATAAAGGTTTAGAGAAATGCAAAATCTATCTTAAGTGTATCAGTAATTATTGCTAAACTTAATATTTGCTTGAAAACTGGACTATTGTTTTTGTGAGCAAGGAAGAACTATTTTTGTAAATGAAAAAGTGTAACGATAGAAGGAAATAATTGACGCTCTCGTAGGAAGCTGACAGTGGCGGCTCGTCATTGGACGCAGGTGAAGCGCCGCTTCACTTACAATTTCTAAAATTTCATAACTTTAAAGTAAAAATATTTTTAATTAAATAACATTTTTATAATCTAAATTTCTAATCAACATTAATGCAATTTCTCAAATTACATTTCTTAAAAATACAAATTTTCATAATATAAATTTCTAATCAAAATTAGTGCGATAATACTCATAAAAGATAATTAACTATAAAACGTAGCGCGCTGAATAACTTGTCATAAGATCGGCCGGTGCGGGCGGTTTTCGACACTCAATACACGCACGAAACACGTGGGAATCGCACACAGCAAGATCAATAATTGCACTGCAATATACAGATTTATTTACGATGGTTGCAATGGCAACGGGCGAAGCAGACATCCTAGATACGTGAGGTATTTATAGAACGGAAGCAGCCCGGCAATGCGACTCCGACAGGTTCTTATGTTAATATTAAATTCAGTTCACAGTCGTTCGGAAGCAAATTTGCATCACGTCGTTGCCGCGCATTGTTTTACGAAATGTTTCCATTGTATGATCCGATCTGCATCTTGTTAGAAACACCATTTTCCAGGTTGAAAACGATGATAAAAGAGACTTTTTAAATACGGAGGGACCTAAGCCTTTCCTTCAAATAGAAAAACAAGTAGTAAAATCAAGAGAGAGAATTTTCGTTCGTAGGTTTCGAAATCTGATCTGAGTATTCTGATTATAATTGGTTGTATGGAAGTGTTTATTTAAAGAAACTATTTTGTATGCCACTATGCCCTGTTTAAGTGTAGGTGGAAAATCGAGCGTTTGGAATAAAGACGGATTTAATATTTTTGGGAATGTGACAAGAGGTTGTAGTAGGCATGAAGCTTGTTCGGACCATATTCACTGTGCATTATCATTTGCGAAGTTAAAGAAAAGCCTCACTACAAAATCGAAGAATAAACCTTATATTTAAAAAGTATATGGGAGCAGTCAAAATAACTGTACGCGAGAGTGTGGGTAAGTTAGTAATTCTATTATCTTTTTGATATTATTATAAATTGGTGGCGGCGCTCATGGTATATTATTTCTCGCAGGTATCGTCACCGCAGGACTTATGGGCGTGGCCCCAAAAAATTTTCGCCAGCGGCGCAGTATTGCCTGCGGCGCTATCTACCTAATTGCGCTTCACCTATTCTTGCCTACACGAGCCGCCACTGGAAGCTGAGAAAGAGTGTTGCATTAAAAACAGAAAGGAAGGAAATGCCAGTCAAACTACAAGGAATATCTTGGTAGTTACCTAAATAAAGACATGTCTATTACCATTAGGAGCATTTTTATACCGAGCTACGACGGCAACCATCTACAAGCCAAATACATATCAACAAACTAAAAAGCACAGATAAAGCTATATTACACAATCTTTAAAAACAGCAAAAGTCCAAAAAGTGATATCTGAAGATATCCCAGACATTGATAACTAAATACCGGATTTTATGCATTTTGCATATTTTTGTGTTTTTGTAAGAGAAATTCATATTTTAAAAACTATAGTTTTACTTACGTTTTAGGATTTCTGTATTATTTTCTTAGGGTTTATAGCCTCCTGTCACGCTGCCTGAGCGGTGCGGTGCCTGAACACCTAAACTCGATTTAGATCGAGATTTCCCTAAGAGGGCAATAAATAGACCAATAAGGTAATAAAGGACATAAAGCAATAAAATATTCTTCTATTGACTGTGCGTTTTTTTAACCTGATGTTTTAACTAGAATTTCTTTACCTTCATAACCCCTTCATAAACCTTGTATAAATTATTTATTTGTTCACATTTGTAACACCTTAGCAGTATTATTGAGATTGTTGTTTGTCGTAGCCGCCGTTAGTATTGTACGCCCAAACAAAGTGAAGTAATGAAATATTAGTTGATCGTCAGTTATATGTCACCTAATAACCTTCAAAATTATTTGCTAATAATTGATGTTTCTTTTGAGACTGATTTTCTTTTGTTTTTTTTTTTTATTTTCAATTTTAACTTATCAGCAGTAGTTTTTTTGTACGCGCCAGAGATCCTAGACATAACGCGGGCTGGATGTGAACATTTAAATATAAATATATCAGATATTTGATCTCACAATCCGCAATGTCTCGTATACTTCATAACTTGCGATAAATATAAGAGGCAACTTCCAAAATAATTATAGTATATTAATTTTATGATTAAATGAGAATAGAAGTATGATTTAGTTCAATAAATATAAAGTGAAATTATAAGTAAAGGGATTTTATTTTAAATGAAAGTTATCCGATGAATAAGTTGACTTGATAATGAAATTAATGTGGAAAATTGGACTAGACAAAGAAACTTATATGATAAAGAAATGCTACTAGATTGGTATTTACAATATGTTAATCTTCCGATTGGCTACTACTTGGCTTCGTCCAAATTTTGCTGTAACCAAGTTGTCGTATTGGGATTTCTACTGGAACTGTTTCTGCGTTTTGCCTATTCCTAGGTTAGTGTCAACTGGGTTTATCGAGGACTTGTGTGGTATCGACTCTCTTCCGAGTGGCTGTTCAGTTCAGCGTTAACTGATGTGGACGAATACCTGCTGCTTGACAAGCAAGATGTTTTCTTCAGCCAACCTCAGGATGATATTACATGAAATGGGAAATAAACTAGTCTTATACCAATGCATATTGCCAATTGAATAATATGGAATGAAATTTCATGTGAACATCACTGATGAAGCTGTCTACAAATTGAAAATTTACTAGTTAACGCAAATACAATTCGAAATTTAAATTAAAATGTAAGATTGCCTAAAAATAAGCTTAAAAGAAAATAAATATTATCTACTACAAGCAGATATCATTCGAAATTAAAATTAAAATGTAAGATTGCCTAAAAATAGGCTTAAAAAATAAATATTATCTACTATAAGCAGATACAATTCGAAATTTAAATTACAATGTCGTTAGAGTAGAAAATGAGCAATAAACTACTTAAGACACGGTATAAATAAATTATTGTACCAGCTCAAGATATCCTTTTCGTTACATTAAAAAATTTAATTCAAGAGACAATAATGGAATGACTTGTGTCAAATTCAGTGACTCTCGGTAAAATTCAGATAAAAGTTAATTTAAAATCTGATAATAAATAGAGGTACAACCTCTAACAATGAGTCTTATGGCTCAAAATAAGTAAGCACTATTACTCTTACTTTGGCCCTTGGCACAAAAACGAAAACTGAGCACAACTGTGTCTCAATTTAGTTAAAGATAAAGATAATATAATCCCTAACTCCTATCCGAGATAGAAATTTAGATAAAAGATAAAACCAGGTAAATTTACATATGTGAGATTGACCTCTGATAAATACACAATAATGTCGGTACATCAGGATGAGACTAGGACAGGGTGAATGCTAATATAGTTATGCTTGATGTAACAAAGAAATTGAGAATCTAATTATTAAATGAACCTGTAAAGAAAAGTGTGAAAACCAACACCAACAAACCACACTATGAGGAAAAATTGAGGAGAAATTTGACTGAAAATTCAATTTAATACCTTTGCAGAAATATGTAGAATTTCCCCGAGAATAAACACAAATAATGCTGTTAAATTTAAATGAAAATACGTTAACCAAAATTTGCGTAACCCTTAAACGATAAAATAATTACGATTTCCCTAGATTTGGACTGAGGCTTTTTCAAGTTACGTGAATTTGACTAATAAAAATCGCAAATATTGACCAATAAATCGATAATGTTACCCAAAAGATTACAGTAATTAAAAAAAAATTGACGATGCAAGCTAAATAAAATTGGATATAAAAATGCAAAATTTTTATATTACTCAAAAAATACTAAACAAATATTAAACAAATATTAATTATATATCTAAAACTGAAAGAATTGGTTAAAAATATTGCAAGATGAATAAAATATTTCAAGATTATAAAATGATTAGCACTCAAGCCCTCACCTAATCGGCGTCTCAACACAAAATGTTAACCCTCGTCAGTGCTGCCAAACGTGTCACAAAAAATTACTTGCAAGTCTATTGTTCCTTCCTAGCAATTCCTGCTAAAATGCATTTTAAGAAAAAAGGTACCATATTTTTCCTAATTTTGTTAGGAAGGTTTTTTCAGTCTATTACATATTTTTATTTTTCGGAATCAATATCAATTCACGTTCTTTTAACTCAGAACAAGGATATCCCTGATCAGTAGTGATCACTGAGATCCTTTTCTGTGACATGCTATTGAAATATTTTAGAAGTATACTCAGGGTCCAGGGTGCCAATGGAATGTGGAAAAAGCTATTGTAGTATAGAGCTGGTAGGTCGAAATTTTTTAAGTCGATTTTAATTATTTTTTCAAATTTACACATGCGTACTAAAAAGAAAAAGAAAGAGAGTATAGAGATGATCTTATTTTAGAGATGGGGTATCTAGTCGATTTTTGTAGGTACTTACACCGGCACCGACTATAATAAATTAGTAAACTTCTAATTTTGTTGATATTTTTCTATAATTTAATTTTCGACTTTAATATATTGTCACGACTAACAACCATCCGAACGTTTTTGTGCTACCCTATAGAACTAGCCGCCCCGCCGTGCCCCTCGCTTCTCTGTCTGTATGAATCATCGACCGGCCCGCCGCGAAGTTACGGGATAGCTGGAATTATCTCGATGGCCTCGTCGAGATCATATAGAGTGGCCTTGGAATACTTCCCGAATATTCGTGATAGATTTGAGATTATATATAAGCAGACCTAAGTCGGATAGTTAGTTCAGTTAATCATTGAGTGTTGAATAGATATTAGTGGTAAAGTTATAAGACTAGTTTAGTGAGTTAAATTGTATACAGTGGTAGTGAATAAAGAGAGTATTAGTTGAAAATAGCAAAGTTGTACTTCTGTTAAGAACCCACGGGAAAAACGTAACAATATAAATATAAATATCAATTTTTAACTTGGTGCCTATCAATTTCTGGAAAATTCCTGGCATGATAGCATTTCTGGCAAAATTACTTGCACTGCTAATTATCACTGTCAAATGCCAGTAATTATTGGCAAATTGGCCACTGACCCTCGTACTCAAAATTCAAGGCGTTGCGTTGGACAAATTATTCTTGCCGATGCTTTATTGGCTAGTTCATAACATGTGATCAACATTAATGATCCGCGAAACAGAAAGTTATAAAAGTATTCCATAATAAATAATAATATAGTAATCTATAATAGAATAAATTGACGAATCATAAGTACTAAGTAGAGCACTATCACTGTAAAATCGATATCCAAATGAAATAAATGTATTCGTTAATAGATATCACAGCGACCTAAACATTAAATATGGAGAATTAATTTGAAATTGAATGTACAAATTTAAGTGTAATGAAATGAGCATTTATTCCGTTACAATACGACGTACTTCGTGGATTAAGCTTTATCCAGAACTTGTTTACGATGGCGATCATGTTTTTTTCAAGCTAAAAACTAATATTTTTAAAGTACCAGTACTTGAAAAATATCTTCTATCTTAGTAAAAATTGAAATAACAGGTTTTATACAAAAATTATATCTCTTGACGTATGAACTTCTTTTGCTGCTCCATCTTTTTATCCCTGTACAATGTAAACCTTCCCTCAGTTTTGAATGCACGTCTCAGGAGAATAATAATAATAACAATAAAAACGGCGGCGTCTTCACGTTCACTGCAAACTGAAATTTAAAAAAGCGAGTTAATGCTTCACGAGAATTTTAGAGGGAAAAAGTTAATTTTATTTTTCTTGGGAAGTGGGTATATTTGGCCTTTGACACTCACTAAAAGATACTCAAAAGGGGTGCACAGTGAAATTTCGTTAGGGTCGAATCACCCCGCTGCGTCGGGATAGTTCACCTTCGGTTGGTATTTAAATGAAATTTAACGTGACATTTTGCTGCTTTATTGGTGACCTTTTCTTGAAAGCTTGGCTAAACTTCTGGTATTTATTATGTTTCAGCCGAGTTTTAGTGGGGCATTTGATAATACAGTGCAGTCTCACATTTGGCTTTCGAACTTACAGAATTTTAATTATAAAATATTTGACCGAGTTATGATGTAATTTGCTTAGAAAGCTAGGGCTATAGTCAATAGAAAACAACCAAGATCCATTTTTAAACTTGTCAGTTAAGCCAACATTTTATAAATGACGTAAGAGGCATTATACGAGAAATCTGAGCTAGCAAACAAACTCGATCGTCCTCCATAAAACATGTAATATCCTGGGCAGGAACTCATCTTACAATAGAGCCAAGAAAGGGAGCTTTTGGGGTCAAGAGCCCATGCAACTTATGAGATCGGTCGAGGGCTATATAAAATTGCTTGTACAGGCTTTCATCGATCCTTTACGCGATTTTAATGTGGAAGAAAGCTGTTATGTATAATATAGCTTATTTTCAGGGTCAATATGTCTGGTCATTCAGGTAACAGCAAAAGACACCTTGGCATATTGTGCAAGTGTCTCTTATGTTTCATTATTTTTGCGAGTTTTACAAGTGACCTCAATGATTTTAAAATAGCTGAACGACCTTATTTCAGGCCAAGCTTTTTTTTCATAGTTTTATTATCAATGATATTCACAATATGAGAGGACGTCGTTTCCAAAAAAATTACGTCAACATTTTTAGATAAATGGTTTTTTAAGGCAATATAATAGTTGTTAACTAGAATGTAAATTCGCCACCCTGTATGCTTCAACTAAACTAAATTAAGTTATAAATAAAAAGCGACTCGAATCTCGACTCCAACTGTCGCCCCCGACCGATATCGAGGCTTCTCTCCCCGGCTCCAAATAAAGTGAAAAATCTTTTTTGTGGCGGAGAGAAAAAGTTTGTGCGGAGCATGGGAACGCAATTAGGCCATCAGCAGGCTGCCGATGAAATAAATAAGTGAGGAGTGTTAAAATACTTACGATCATAAAAGTGAGAAACGGGGATCACTTCTATTTTGGTACACAGCATGGCGAAGGGCTGTTAAGCGATCAGTGGCGGCACCGGCGTCTATTTGACGTCGCGCAGTTCCTCGAATAGTTCTCTGGTCGCACAAGACGGTTTTAAGAGAAACTAAATAGCATTAACCAGCACAATAACTACACCAATAGTTACATATTTTTCTGATTTTTCATTTCTTTCATTTAATGCGTAATTAAGGGTGATTAACACATTCAATATCCTTTCAAAAACATGTTTTTTTTTATTGTATATGATAAATTTAAACATATTTTAATTAAAATTGAATCTAGATATTTTTTATACAATATTCTTCTTCTTTTCTTCTTGACAGAAGGGTAGTGATCACTTAAACGATTCTAATATAGTGTTGCAGCTTTCCTTACCACTTCTCTCCACTTATCCGTACTCACTGCATTGAAGGCAACTTCTCTAAAACTTGTTCCAGTGCATTCTTTTATTTGGTCAGACCATCTTCTTGGGGAACGACCTCTCGGTCTAGTCCCTTCCACCATGCCGTAGACAACCAACCGCTCTAAATCATCATTATTGCGTCTTGTAACATGGCCGAAGTATTTTAGTAGCTTGGTGTTCACTATTTGGGATAGTCACCGCGGTTCCTTAATTTCCCTAAGGACTCGTTCCTTCTTCTTGCCGTCCATGGGACTCGAAGTATTCTTCTCCAGCAGTGCATCTCGAATGCATCT
>MU182767.1:174430-194952 GCA_016904865.1 Pissodes strobi
ATGGGACTCGAAGTATTCTTCTCCAGCAGTGCATCTCGAATGCATCTCCTTCCAGGTTTTTTCCAGGCTTTTCATTGCTCCCCTTTATATTTATGTTCTGCGTTTTATCTCTTGTGCGCAGTCTCCTTCATTTGTTATTAGTACACCCAGGTAAACAAACTGATGTACTACTTGGCACCGTCCTACTTTTGTTATATCTGGTCTATTATTATTTTCCCTGTTTACAAACATGATTTTTGTTTTTTCATGGTTGATATCTAGACCATATTCTCTGCTTTGTGTTTCAAGTCTCCTAATCAGGGTATTTGGTTCCTCTGGATCATTTGCTAGTAGGACGCCAATAATTTGCCGAATGTTGAGTATGTGTTCGCGGGTCCTTTCACCAAGCCTGCAATGTTCTGGAGGAACTTGCCACTGTAGAAAAGCTTTCAGCCGTTCATTAATTATAGTGAGAAGGACTTTGCTGGCGTGTGACAACATAGCTATTAGTCTGTAATTGTCACACTTTTCTTTAGATCCTTTCTTATGAAGTCGTATTAACGAGGAAGTAGTCCAGTCGCAAGGCCAACATCCAGTTTCCCAGATATCCTGACAGATTGTATGCATAACATTCACACCGCTCTCACCCATTGCCTTAATTAGTTCTGCCGATATCCCATCGAGACCGGGTGTATTTTCAGACTTGAGTCTTTTTATGGCATTTCTGACTTCATCTTTGAGAATTGGGGGTTCCTGTCTTACTTGGTTGTCAAGGTTTGCTTATGTGGTTTTGTCTTTATACAGGTTCTCACAATAAATCTTCCAAACGTCTAGTATCTCTCTGATATCTGTGATCTTTTCCCCTGCCTCATTTCGAATTGCCCACGTGCGTGGTGCAAACTGTCTGTTAATCTTTCGGACAAGTCTGAATAGATCTTTGGTATTGTTGCCATCTGAATGTATCTGTGCTTCTCTACAAATCTCCTGAATATAGTTGTTCTTGTCTGTCCTGCATCCTTTTTGTGTTTGTCGACTAAGTTGTGCATATCGCTGGCGTTCTTCTGCTGAGTTTAAGCCACTTATTTTAAGTTGTCGCCTGTTTTCCACAGTTGTTATTGTATCGGTCGTCATCCAGTGTTGTTTTTTCGGGGATTGGTTTACGGGTTATTCATCGATTATTGTTTGGACTATCTTCTTGGTGGTTTCCCATTTCTCGCTGGCTGTAGAGGTTTCCGATTGTAGGAGAGGTTCATTTGAGGTTTTTATTTTAAATATTTCCTCAAATAATTGTCTATCAGTGATTTGCAGTTTTCTTGACGTCTTTTGAATTTGCGGCTTCCATAGTTTAACTTTAAGACGAGCTAGCAGTAATTTGTGATCACTGCCGCAATCTGCACCTGGCAATGTCTTTGCATTGGTTACGGACGATCTCTAGCGTGATCTTAATAAAATGTAGTCAATTTGGTTTTTGTGGTTTTGTTCAAGTGTATAGCTTGCGAATATGCTGTTTGAACATCGTACTTGTGAATGTGAAGTTATTTTCAGTACAAAAGTCTATCATTCTTTTACCTCTTGATACGTACACCTATGCCGTAATTTGCAACTATGTTTCTGATATGATCGTCCCCCGAAGTGTCTCCAACTTTGGAATTGAAGTCGCTATTTGGTATGGTTTGTAGCGTATCTTAGAGTGTTCCGTAGAAAGCTTCAAGTTCCTGTTCATCAGCTTCCGATGGTGGCGCATATATTTGTAGAATGTTTATGGGGACTGGTTTTGAGTGTAGTTTGATAGTTATTATTCTGTCATTCACTGTGTTGTAGGTCGCTAAGGATTTGTAAATGTCGCCCAACAGTACTACAGCTACACCATTCCTGCTATTATCATCGTTTCCAGAGAAGAATATGTTGTTTCCGTTGGTTGTTGAGAAGTGCCCTCTTCCTTTCTAATGTGTGTCAGATAAGCCTACGACAAATAAGTTGCATCGCTGCAGCTCTCGTTTGACTATATACGTGTGTTTTGCCCGTTTGCAGAAGACCACGGACATTCCAAGTGGCAAGATTTACGGTTTTTCTGCCAGCATGATAGTTAACTTCGTTCAAGGCCGTCCCCCCCCCGGAGATCCGATTGGTGGATGATTTTTACCTCCGGATTCTTTAACATTGATCGAAGCCATATGCTTCTCTCGGGAAAAAGTTACTCTTTGGTAGGTTCCCATTGCTTTCCAAAGAGGGGTAGGAGTATTGGAACGAAGGAAATTGGGTTTGGCTGGAGGAAGTGGAAGTGTGACAATGCTTTCCCTCGTGTGGTACTGGGAGATAAACCAAGACTCGCGTGGGCAGGGGCGCGTCTATACTATATGCCAAAAATTATAATGTTTTCGAAATAACAGTGTCTGAAAATAACATTTTCACAACTTTAATCCTTTTAAGATCGGTATAATAAAATAAAGTGATTTGTAGAGGTTAAACCGTAGGATGAAATCTTGATGCCAGTTAATGGCTTCTTTCAAAAAACAGTTCTATAAAATCGCCACGAAATATCAGAACTTTTCGTATTTTTTATGGCAGTGACACTAAAGGGAGATCCTATGGAACTCGACGAGCGGTGTGTGAGCGATGTTGATTAACACGGTTCTTGAATAGCTCTGGGTTGTAATTTGGGGAATCAGATGTTCTGGGAGTGAGTAGTGGTCTCCTTGTAAAGCGATATTCTAGGTGTTTTCAGCTGTACGACGAACGGGTGCGCTCTTGCCGTCTATCGTGACTCTCTGAGAGGCGTTGCTGTGGCGGGATAAGGCGGGCCAAATCCTGGGAATACCTGCCCTGAAAATATCTATAAAACAGGGATATCTCGGCCATGTGGCCGAGGTATCCCTGTTTTACAGCCGACATGTGTCTGCGGTGTTCCAGTCTATACAGATCCCGGGTTAACTCCCGGTCGCCGACAAGACGCATAGATCTCTTCTGACTGGAATCCTGCAGCTTTAGGGTGTACTTTGGTGGAGCACCCCAGATGTGTGAGTAATATTCTAGGCACGGTCATATTTGCGCTTTGTAGAGAAAGAGCAGCTTCTGCGCTGTATACAGTTTTTTGTTGCAAAATAGCGCACCAAGCTTCTGCGAGGCTGATTTTGTGATGTTAGCAAAGAAGATGAAGGAATTGTCGATCCTACCATTTTGGCATATTGTTTGCTGCACTGAACTGGACCAAATTTATGTCGCCCCAAGTTTGAGCTTTCTCCAGATCTTGATGTGATTAATTGTTGTAATCTGCTTCTCTCTGCGGTAATAAGCATCAATCGCTGGTAAATTTTTCTGATCTAAATTGAGAGACAAGGGTACTGTCATCTGCAAAACTGTAAGCAGGAATATTGGTTTCGGTCAACAGGTCATTAATCTAGATGAGGCACAGAGTTGGTGAAAGTATTGCACCCTGAGGCATGCCCGCATTAATGGTGAATGTGTCTGAGATGTGTCAATCAGCTGCAACGTGCAGAGATCGGTTCTTAAGGAAACTATGAAGCCAGCTGCAAAGGGAGGCTGGCAGTCCGAAGGACGGCAGTTTGCTGAGCAATCCGTCGTGCCAAACTCTGTCGAATGCCTTCGAAATATCCAATACAATTGCCCGAGATTCTCTGTAGTTCTCAAATTGCCTTACTCCATATTCGAGTGACATAGGCCAATATATCTCCTGCCGATATGTCTTTGCGAAAGCCGTATTGGTTATCGCTAAATTGTTCTGTCGGTCTCGAGGTACTTCGGCAGTTGCTGATTGATTACACGTTCCATGATTTTGGAGATTATTGGAAGCCTTGCCTTGTCTTGGAGCAGGTTGCACTCGAGCGACTTTCCAAGAAGATAGATAAATCCCTTTTCGGTAAGACAGAAAAAAAAATCTGGAAAAAATGGATGTTGGTTTGTTGGCGCAGTTCTTTTTGAACACACATTTTTACCATATCATGGAAGCACACTGTGTATTTAAATTGCCGAGAAAATTATACTACAATATTGTGTAAGGTTCGTGCTTACCAATTCTGGCCGTAAACATGCAAAAAACTAAGTAAATACCAATCAAAACTTGTTAGAGAAACGTTCTAAAAATATAACCTATACTCTCACGTGTTGTACGCTCATAAACTAAGAAGGTGTGGTCATATAAACATTGTTGCCGGTAATTTTGTTCTTCAAATGCGTCATCTAACGAACTATTATCTGGGATATATTGAAAACCGGTCTGCTTTAAAGATATACAATCGAGACTATGCATCCGGGACGAATTATAGCCCACTATGCAAATGTTGTAAAAACAATCTGGGCTAATTTTTACACCGAAATGCCTGAAGGAGTTTTAAAGAAGAGAAACCCAAAATAATTCAAATTTTGTCCGACGAAAAGGATACCGAACTAGAAAGTGATTTGGAATCCTCATCTGATTCATCCGAGGATTCATCAGTTCTATAGGCTGAAAAGTCCGACGGGTCGGATGTGGATCTCGATTAAGATAACATGGGAAATCATATTAAAAGACTGGAAAAAGTGAACAACATTCGAGAAGATCATTTTCTTTTTGTTGAATTCATGGGTGGGAGAAAAATTTACAAAAATACCTTTATGTTTGCGTGGTACAAAAAATCGAAGGTAATGGTTGTGATGTTGAGGTGATGGCACTAATTTGTATAGACACGGCTATACGGCTAAAAAAACATTTGTAGCCAATGAAAAAAATGCATCCTACATAAAATTTGACCAGGTTATAGGAATACTATAACCACCAGCACAGGTAGTGCGAGTAGGACGAGAGTGCGATATGTATGTGAGAGCATTATTTCTAAGGTGTTTGGTGTGGTTTTTAGTTGTGATTGTTTTATGTTCAGTTTCATGTGAAAGATGATTTAAACTTTGTATATTTTCCAGTTTTCTTCATTTATGTTCAATTTCTTGTGAAAGATAGATTTAAACTTTGATGTTGTATTGGCATTGAGCTCTTATAAATTTTCGTTTTTGTTCAGTTTCAGAAAGGTACGATTAACTGTCAATATTAAAATAAAATATTTTTTTATTATGCTTTGTAGTTTTAAGGACCTAATGAAATTAAATTTATGTTATTACATAAAAATTACATCAATGTCCACAAAAAAGCCAGAAATACAAAATTTCTATTTTTTTAATCCTTCGAATTTTTTGGAATTAGTTGGCATTTTTGGGAATTAGTTGGAATTTTTTGGCATTTTTTGTATAAATTTGGCTAGCGATTTCACCCTCAAGGGCCAGTCAATCCGCAAGCCACGGTATAAATAAATATACGGTAGGTTCACTGGAGACAAATTTCCAATTTCGCCGACAGTGTTCGGCGTCGGCGTCGGAGCGAATCCGGATCAATCTGGTTCGTAGCCTGCGGTGGCTCGGCTACGAGAGACAGTCTACAGTCAGTGTGCAAACGCTCTGAGATTGTCTACTGTCGCGTCGCGTTGAAATAATAACCGAGGAAATAATTTTGCATCAGCGAATACTTTTTAAATCTCTCCTGACAGACTGCTCGCTGATTTGCTGCAGCTGCAGGTGTGCGGCGGCTTTTGCGTTTGATGCAAAAACATCAAAACAATTTTGCTGAGTGACTCTACCCCATATTATTTGTACTCTGCCCAAGCTGTATACTTATCAGATGCAATAATTAAAAAAAAAACTTTTTTAACCTCAATGTTGAAGAGTTATATTACATGTTTTGGGTGTTTTATGTTAGAAATTGATATGTTTGAATTATTTCTTGATGCTGATGGGTTCCTCTAGCCTATAAAACTGGACCTAAATGTTCTAATTGCTGTTAGCCTTACGTCTTTTATTTACCACAGAAAATTGGCATGGTTTAGGAATAGTCAATATATAAATGGAAAAGCATGCCTTTGTTATCTTTGTTCCAAAAAATACACCATACCTTAAAAGGTTAAATGGCCTGATAGAATAAAACGATTTTCACTTTGCTGTCGTATTTTTAACGATGCATCGACTAGCATTAACTTATAATTTAATCGGAAATGACGAACTGAAGTTGAGAAGAATCAATGGATCTTTAAAAGGTGCAAGTGCATAATTTATGGAAAAAAAAAATGGGGAGACACGTCAGCCTTTTTTACGAGGGTGGCATAATTTTACATATCGAAATGACTTTTTTCGCTTCCCCATTTCTCTCTTCCCAGAGTGTTCTCCTTCATGATTTTAGTCGAAGTAAGAGTCAAGTGGCAAGCATATGTTTTGTTTTCTTATATTCATATTGATTTGAACACATTTCCTAACATGTGTTGCGTTTTTGAATATGCTGATGTGAAATTTTAGAAACTTACCTAGAAAAATTTAACAAACTACATACATTTAAAAATGGACATTAACCCAAAGGTTTTCGAGTTGCAGATATACTCATGTGCATGTTTTAGGCTTGATAACTTTTTTATTTTTAGACCAATTTTAGTGATTTTTTAATGAACTGTAGGTACAACCATCAGTATTAACGCGGCTTTAACACATTTTAAGTAACATTGGTTATTTGACATATTATACTATACTATACTCTTTACTGATGAGTATTGATTCTGCCTACACTTACCAGGTGGACGAGAGCGAGTGTGGAGACGAATGAACGAACGATTTGCTGAATGTATCTTCAACCTCCGGCTTAGTTAACGAGAAGGTTTCCTCGATGGTTTAGGCAAGAATATTATGGGAGGGGTGCACTGAATTAGTATTTATTGATAGAGGATCGCTGACTGCTCAGAGGTATATTGAGGAAGATCTAGAAAATCACGTGGTTCCATTTGCTCCATTATTTATCGGTACATTCAGCAATGTGCGTAGCTAAATATATGCTAGATCTTGGGCTTGAAAAAATTAACTGGCCAGCATGTTCTCCAGATTTGAACCTTATGGAGCATATATGGGACATGCTTGGAAAACCCGTTAGAGGTCGAGAAATGGTACCAGCGACACTGAACGAGCTTCGTGTGGCACTTCAGGAAAAATGCAGGAATAATCAGTAAGACGATATTCGCGGGCTCATTGATGGTATGGACCGACAGCTACAGAGAGCAATTAAGGCTTGAGGAGGCAATACAAAGGATTGAGGCATATTTATGTTATAATATTTAATGTCAAGTAGAAATTGGTAGATTAGTACAATAAAAATGTTAAATCATTGATAACCAAGATCATTTTGCATTTTTGTGAGAATAAGTGCATGTATTGGCATGAAACAAAAAACAAAATATAAAAACTTTTAATGAAAACTGGTCTTTTGAAATCATTTGGCTACTTGATTATTCGATAAGGTGTTTTGAAATTAGAATAGAAAAAAACAAAATTTCAATTATCCTTGTATAATATGTCGAAAAACCAATTTTACTTAAAATGTGAAAAAGACACCGTTAATACTGATAGTTGTGCCTAGAGTTCTTTAAAAAAATCACTAAAATCTGACTAAAAATAAATAAAGTATCAAGCTTAAAACTTAATCAAAATTTTGCAATGACCATTTTTATTGCATATGAGTGTACTATTGCATACTATAATTAATTAGAATTTTTAATATGGATGGAAAATATCTCGGTTTGTGCACACCACCCTCTTTATCAGTTTCACAAGGAGGGATCGTTGGGGCATCGCCCCCTCTATCTATTTATTATTTATATATCTTACTTACTGTTTTCAATCTGATCAGCAATACTTTGTTGATTTTCATTTTCCTTTGAATAGTAAGTCGAAGATTGGTATACATTCAAAACAAACGTCACTGCTGACAATGAAGAGATATACATATATGTAGCGTGTAGAAACAATTAAATTTTGTTTAAGATATTGCAATAGATATTACTCAACTGATTAGGATCACATTTGAAATGAACCAGCCAATTTAGTAACATCTATTGCAATATCTTAAATAAATTTTAATTATTTCTACGAGCTATATATATTTATTTCATTCATTGTCAGCAGCGATGTTTGTTTTTATTGCGTAACAAAAAAAAAGAGTTCGTTTTTTCTTTTGTAAGTTCTTATTCAATGTTTACTATTGATTTACAGTTAGATTATTATTCCTGCTATGGTGCATTAGTCAATAAGCTAGCTGATATGATTTTATTTTTATCTGTTTCTTTTAAGGATTACGTGCTTGATGTTTTTATTGGTCTATTATTCTAACTTTGTAGTTTCTCCTGAAAAAGTGATAAATTGATGAATTATTGAGAAATAAATTGGTATTCTTGGGTGTAGGTCCAGAAGTGTAGACACTTAACGTTTTGCCCTACATGGAGAGCTTTTTCAAAAGTTTAATACCATTCTTCCTTGGTTTGCTACAATGAAATTTTCTAATATCTCTAAATGCTAGGTTGATTTTTATGAAATTTACATAAATTATTATGATACATACATTTTTGGTGAAATTATAAATAATATGTAAGGCAATACACTTAAATAAAAACAGTTAATTTTATAAACATTAAATGTTAAAATAGTACGCGCCTTAAGAACCTTTTGAGAGTATTTGCCTTAAGTATATATTTTAAAAGGCAGACCGCTGTTGTTGCTGCTACTTATTTAGATGGTCTACGAAGGAATTTAATTTTCATTTAATATTTAAAAAAATGATGCATACATAAATAAGGTGACAAATTCGGAGCGGTAACTGCATTTTTTTATTAGCCCATTAGTCGTGATCTTTTTATATATTTTTTACATCAATTTTCTTATTTTTGTTGCAAGTCATAACAACATTTTTTAAAGTTTTCTGAGTATTGGTTTTTGTGTTTTTTTGTCCGCTCACCACGCAGCCGGAACACTTTTTAGTAATTTTGCATTTTTGACTTATCGCTTGCAGAGCTTCTGCAAACCTTAGAAGAACACGAAAATATGGAACCAGTTGATATATAAACTATATCATTTGAAGAAACTGCTGATACTGGTCTAAATAAATATCGAAGTGATGGCGCACATCAAGCGCACTGAAACAGTTTGGGATCGTAAATGCAAATTCGGAAAAAGTCACCCCAAAAAGCTTGTTTCCTGGAAAGAAGAGATGCCTACCTTTGATATTGTTAAAGCAAGCGAAGAAATACCTTCTTCAGAGGCTGCTAGACCGTGTAAATCCCTGTGGGTTTTAAACTCCTTTTTACGGAGAGTATAATTAGGATCAAACAAACGTATATTCTGCACAATAAAACAGTTTTGCAAATGTCCAAAAATACGAAATATATATGTTTCTTGGATCTTTGCTATTCTCTAGGTATTCAAAATATTCAAATAAAAGATTAAGGTGGTCAAGTCATCCAAATTTTCCGGTCGTTCTTCAGTACAGCATAATGCTAAATTGATTCGAGTCGATTCTCTAAAATATCTTTCTGATTGGTAATAGCAATACGGAAAATTGAACCGAACGAGACCGCTTATACGAGTTGAAACCTCTCAAAGATCATCAAAATATACTTTCCAATGACATGGTGGACTAGAAGAATAACTCTCGATCCCTTGATACTATATTGTGGAAAACACTATGCCAAACAATTTATAAAAGCTAACCCCGTACGGTTTGGCATTTTTGTATGGCCGCTCTGTTTGGTTGTGCTTTGTACGTTTTTTTGTGATTTATTGTGCGATTCTCATAGATTTCCCACCTTGATTTATTAGTTTTATTAGTGATTATAGCTCATATTATTTAACTTGTGCTTTTTAACAGATAATTGAAGGTAATAGCGAAATAGATGGATGGATGGATTTGTCATTAAGTTGCTAATGTCGCTTTTGATTCTTTTTGCTTTTATTTCTTAAAAGAAGATTACTCAGAAATAATAATCGATATTGGCATTAATTAAATTTGTATCAAATCTACTTAATTAATAATTGAAAGCCTTTACAACTAATAATGATAATAAATATTTATGATTTTATTAAATTTAATAAGTAGGAAGGAAGACTCATATCCTGTTTTGTAATGCTCTTTTAGTGATATTGATTCGTATTGTCTGTAAGGAAAATATGTATTAAAACCAAATAAATGACATTTTGACTTATATGCGAGTACCTATTTATTTAATCCAGCCCCCAAATTTTGCACAAATAAAGAAAAATAATAAATTGTTAATCCGAATTTGGCGGGCAAATGACAGCGTCCGTCTCGTGCGCCATCTGCGTAAACATCCCTTGAAGACAGACAAAGAAGGCAAGGCAGCTCTCTCCCTCGGATGATTGGTTAACATTGAGTTGCTCGTATCTCCCTTGTCTCTGATGGAAACGAATAGATGATTTTTGATGTTTTCTTGGGAGAAACTTTGCTTTTTAGGGGTTTATGTATTTATGTTTTTCTTTTTTATATTATTCAACATTTTTTCAAATTTTATTTTTTCATCTTTGAGATATTGGTTAATTACCTCATTCGGTAGATTACAAAATACAAAATCAATAAACTAATAATCAAATTAAAGAAAAAAACAAAAACTACTAATACATCTTATTTGGTTAGAAAATCTTCCACAATAATTCCAAATAAAATAGCAGAAATGCTTGCGTTAGACCCAAATTTTTCTGTAAATATTAACAATGATTGCCACGTACCGACAACGGAATATATAGCCTGCGTCGAAATGGCAATTCAGAAAAAGCTCCCCGAAAGATAACATGGGCTGAGATAACCAATATAATAACTAATCATAAAATTAAAATAAGACAAAAACACCCAAAGCAACAAAACTCAAATAAAAATATACAAACTGTTAACCAAAAGAAAAAGTTTGTTAAAGCAAATCCACAAATTTCTATAGTCAAACCTGACGAAAGTGACAAAACTATTATCATTGACCCAGAAGGTTACGAAACAAAAATTAATGAATTCCTGAACGACGCAAGCACTTACAAGAAATTAAAGAACTATCCAATTAATATCTATAAAAGAAAAACAACCGATTAATACAAAGATTGCTTAACAATAAATTAATAACTTAAAATCAGTCTAAACAACTGTCCATCAACAATGCTATTGATCCTAAGATATATGTGTACCCAAATTGCATGAACCAAACCTGTCACTAAGACCTATAGTTTCATCCATCAAATCACCATTTTGTAGTTTATCTACGTATCTCTCTTAACTAGATAAGATAAAGATAAAGGGAACTCTCTTGAAAACCATACACAAATCTCAGGCTGTTTCGTAATTATTTCCGGTGTCTCATCGGCGACTCGGAGTTGACCTGGGATCTGGATAGTCTGGAACACCGCAGGCATGTGGCAGAGATTTTTCTGTTTTATAGATATTTTCACGGCAGATGCTCCCAGAATTTGCCCCCAGCAGCACTTGTCAAACAGTTACGACAGACGGCTAGGGCGCACCTCTTCGTCGTGCAACTGGAAACACCTAGAACGTCGCTTTACAAGGACTCCTTTGTCTGGCGCACTGCATCACTGTGGAACTTACTCCCAGGACATCTGTTTCCCCTTAATTATAACCTAGAACTGTTTAAGAACCGTGTCAATCAACATCTTCGCACACGTACCGCTCGTCGAGGGTCATAGGATCTCCCTTTAGTGTGTGTGCCAGTGCCATAAGAAAAAGAAAAAAAATAGACACTAAATACTGAACAGCATAACAACTATCAGAAATTAACTATAAAGGAAATGATACAGATAAAAGAAGAAAAAATAGCGTAAACTCTAAAAAGGACATTGACAATTTTAGCCAAATATATTTTAATTTAATAAAATAATGCAGTCGGTTCTTTAGTTACCACTCCGAATTTATTACCTTATCTATTTAGGCATGCATTTTTTAAATAATAAAACAAATTAATTTCCTTCCCAGAACATCTAAATAAGCAGCAGCATCAACAGCGGTCTGCCTTTAAAAAGTGCATACTATTTTAATATTTAATATTTATAAAATTAACTATTTTTATTTAAATGTATTGTCCTATATATGTATAATTTCACCAAAAATGTATATAAAATGTATAGTATTAATTTATGTAAATTTCATAAAAATCAACATAGCATCTAGAAATAATAGACAAAATTTTCATTGTAACAAACCAAACATCAATTTTCTACACATATTTGTAGTTTATTAAATAGACAATAGACCTATACGCAAAAATACCATCTATAATCCAAATCTATCACGTAATATGCTCTTCAAAATATGGAATAATGCCCATTAGATAAGCATTTTCAGATTAATATTGTCGAGGCCTTTTTAATGGTTTTAATAATGCTAACTTCAAGAGAAACTTTTCGACGACATTAATAATTAAATATATTTCTATAATGATGTAAAATAAGTAATAACTAGTTTTATATATATTTTTTATTTTTTTTTAAGAAGCTATATTATGAAACTCATTTCAGGTACCTTCCCACATGTGTTCTCCAAACCTCTTGAACATTGGCAGGACATTTGAGATTAAACTGCAGGTAAGTTTTTTTTATTTTATTTGTATATCCTGAATCTATAATAAAGCCACGATTCATCAATTTTGCTTCGCTTATATCAAAATAGTTAATGCCTCATAATTAATTTCAAGTTAAGAGTTAATCACGATGCTGGTTCGTAAGACTATTGACAATATAACTTTTAAATAAAATTAAGGGTGGAATATTTCACTCAGTTACCAAAGCAAAATACTATTCTGTACTAAATTCCATTTGTCTAATTCTCACATATAAATAGCTTTATTTGGGGCTTTTCTGGATAAACGAGACACATATCTCTAAGCTGGAACACTGGCTCTGAGAGACGCTGATATTATTATAGAAAGCACAGTCCCGACCAAATACGGATTACCCCGAACCGCAGGCTCCATCAAAAGGTCGTTTACGAATATCAGACCGAAAATCTCCCGTTTAGGTTTAGGCAAACCAGGTTTGTCGAAAGTTTTCCTTTTGAATGCGGTGAACAGTTAGTAAACTAAAACTAATCATTTTATATTTATTAATGGCTTATTAGTCCGACAATAGAAATATGTTTTCATTTACTTCAGACTTTAGCTTTTTGAAATGTAGTTAATAAGTGTCATTTTATCAACTATGATTCTGAATCTGTTTATTTGACATAAAACATATTATCCGTGTTTAATTTTCTTAAGAGATTGTATCTGGGACTGAATCAAGGGAAGGTGGCTGCGGCAGTGTTCTGCATTTTCTCGAAGGCTTTTGACTGCGTCGATCGAGGAAAGCTACTCCAGAAATTTTCTTATTATGGCATTAGGGGCTGTTGCCTCGAGCTGGCTGCAGTTGTATTTAACAGATAGAAGACAATTTGTTAAATGTCATCAGGTCAAAGCATCGGATTCCTCAAGGCTCAGTGCTTGGTCCATTCTTTTTCTTAACGACCTGGCTTACATTGACACTGATGAATCCTTTACATTATTTGCAAACGATATATCAATATTGTGGCTTGGTGCAGATATTACCATTTTGAGGAACATCATTGATGGTGACATTAATGCGATAATGGAGTTGTGCTTTATATTGTATATTGATATTCCATATTGCAAAGACTAATGTTTTGACTTTTAGGTGTTCTGTACCAGATGTAATCCTAAATGGGGACCCAATAAGTAATAAAGAGAGATATAGGTTTTTAGAACTGTTTATTGATACTAACTTAAAATTTGAGGATCATATACAGATCGGGCGAAAAAGATTGATTGGCATCTGCATGTTATTTTGTGAGAGTGACGAGAAATGATTTGGGTCAGAATATTGCACGGGGAATATATTTGGCCTTGGTTGAATCACATTTGAGATACGGCATACAATTTTAGGGTTTTGCAAGCAAGCAACTTATGAATTCCGACTTTGTACTCCAAAAACGGGCAGTACGATGCTTGTGTGGGGTCGGTTCTAGGGAGCACTGCAGGCTCCTGTTCGGTCGAGAGGGGATCCTCACCTTGAGCTCTGTTTCTATTTCTTTGACTTTGAGTATGATCCATAGTAAGCGTGAAGGTTTGGGCATCGGTGCGGCAAGGGTAACCAGTTTCAACAGTGACCATTTGGGTTTGCTTATCTTGAAGATTGCATTGACAAAAAACTCTATTGTATATGGGAGAGGAAAATTGTTTAACCATTTGCCTCTGGATCTTAAAAGCTTGGAGAGTGGTAGCAAAGACAATTCACAGTGTCTTTGGTGGTAGGCATTTTAATAAGCAAGTTAATAGGCTATTGTTGAGTAAGGTCTATTACCCCCTTTAACGAATTTTACGCTGGTAGATTGTACATTTTTGTTCTGCCTTTATTTTCTATTAGTTCACAAATCTAGACTACTGTGATAGTTTATTTTAATATTCATATTTTGTTTTATTCGCTCTTTGATGGTTCCATCTTGTAGTATATTTTGTTTTACTTTATTATTTTGCGCATTGCCTTGTGATTGCATTTCATTGTATTTATATATTAACATTTACCATTTTAATATGTTTGTGTATGTAAATTTTGGCTTTTCGTAAATTTTAAAATTATAGTTGGATGTGTGAATTACTGCTACTCTTGGATTCCTTTTACTGCCAACTGGATGTGAATGATATTATATTGTAATAATTGTATTTTTAACAGCTTTGTCAATGAGAGAAAATCTCCTGACAATAAAGCATATTTTATTTGATTTGATTAAAAATTTATCAATTTTGATAGTTTATACTTTCTATTTACTTAGTAAATTTTAATAAAAGTACTTATTTTGAATTTTTATGGCCGGTCCTAGGAAAAAAATAGTGTATGCAACTTACATTAATGGGTCTCTCATACTTATGTCTAAATAGCTTGTCATTAAATGCTTATTGAACAATACACTATTAAACTTTTTATTTTTAAATTACGCTCCTTTTAAAGTATCGGTAGCACTTTCGCGGCCGCCTGATATAACTTTTCAAAAAAGAAATGGATTAATACGAAAAGAATAAATGAATAATGGACCACGTAAAGGTCCTCGCGATAGTCTGAATCAAAGAACTTCCTGGTTTACCAAATAGTTCGTATTGATTTATTGCACTTTCGTTTAAAATCTCTCTCATCAAAGTAATTTCCAAGTCAACACTTGTCGGCTTAAATGATCCTTCTAATGGCTAAACCAAGCACTGTCAATTTTCTCCCGTTAAATGTATTCATTCAAAATGAAAAACTTTTTAAAGGGTGATGCTTCTGTTAGTAGTCTAAATATACCCAATATTAATATGCAATAATGGAATTACCTAGTAACATATTTTCCTATGTTGTTCCGTCCAAACCCACATTTAAATTCATTGTGTTAAATTATTATAAATGTTTACCAGCGTCAAATTGTCTATATTGAAATGTATAGACAAAACACCACATTAATATCTGTTAAATACGTTTAAAATGACATTAAAATCACGACTCATTAAAATTGCTAAAATCGTAATTAATATAATTATTATTCTGTATTATAAAAACATGTTAGCTTTGTGTTCAAGCAGATATTGTTGTCGGTATTAATATTCGAATAATCATATGATTATTGATTTACAGCCCAACACACATTTTGGCTCTTGTGATTCTAACTTTTGCGTCATTGCATCAGTTTTGGCCTATTTGATTTATTTTTTGAGAATCACTACATAGGCCAATTTTAAGTAACGTTTTCACGTTACTACTAGAACTATTTGGTACAACTTTCAGCTAAGAAAACATAAAATTGAAAATAAAGTAAATTTTCTTTTATATAACTTTCTAACGTATAGTTTAGCTAAATTGTCTGGCTAAAGACTCCAACACTGGATCCTCACGTTCTCCACTAAAATCACTTAGGTTTTCTGAAAACCAATCTAACTAGTTGTGGAGGTTGCAACACGATTTTCCTATTAAAGTTACCAAGCAAGTGAAGATTTTAATTAAAAACAAGCCTAACACCGGAGAGTCGTGTTTGCAATGCATGGTTCCGGGAGTGGAGTCGTAGAGCGCCACGAGTTCTTCCCAACTAAACTGGAAAAGCTCCGCTGGTGTTGTACGGGGTTGTTAGGCACGCTTATCAAACAAAGAAACTCAATCTTAACTTAACAAGAAAACACAATCTAAATTTACGGATCAGTTTATTAACTTCTAGGTTTTCTTTTTCTCAACAGCAACAATCCTACAATTGAATTTTAGAATTGAAAGGAAAAGGAATGTCAAAAGACTATTAAGAATTAATAATTAGGGTACAATATGATGATTGTATGGAGACCAATTCTGTTGTTAACTCGGTACTGTATGCCTTACAACTAAATGCTCTAAACATCACAATCCGAAGTGATGACTTTGGTTTGCCTAAGCTTATTACATATACGTATGCGTGCGGTGGTAGCTGCACCAATTATAAATGTAGCGATAGTAATATGTATTGATAAAGGCAACAATAATTATATCAATCGACCCGATAAACGAATGAATAAATGAAGAAAAAAATTAGAATAAAATTATTGAAAGCTATCTTAATGCTTGGCTGTCAATGCTTGATTTATATTTATAGATTAAAAGCGATTATATCAATCGGTCAGAAAAATAAATGAATAAGTAAAATTAATCTATCTTAAAGCTCGCTTGCGACAAGACTAAAATGATTAAATAAACTTAAGCTTCTGTACGATACCCCTTAGATTCGGTCGTCGAGCTCAGTAGTGGGGGTACGAAATACCTCTGGTGAAGGCACCGGACACCTGTAGCAAATCCCAAGTACTGCTACTCGATGGCTCCGAGGGTAGAACTAGCAGAGAACTTATAGCCCGGTGATAAAATTGGCCCGCATATAAAATGTGTAGCGCGTTGATAGATTCTGTAGCACGGTAATAGAATCTGTAGCCCGATGATAGAACCCTGTAATAACCCAATACCAATTAGATGAAGCCCCTTATTTCAATGAAAAAAAAACTATAGCCCACTTGCATAAATATATTTTCTTTATAAAACAAATTCCCCCAAAAAATAGCAATGGATTTTCAATGACCGTCAGCAAATAAAAGAAATACTAAGGTACAGACAACTTGAATAAAAAAAAGATAGGGATGAATCACCCCTAAAAAAATATATAAATAAAAAAAAATCAAAACTAAAGCCACATTAAAATAAAAATTCAGATATGCTAAAAGGAAATAGATAAAATAATTCATGGAATGCAAAGTAAGTGGTGGTCAATGTGAAGAAAGGTTAACACAGATAAGGCAATTAAATCGTTAATTTAGACAAAAAAAACTGTAGCAATAATTACCTCGCTTGTATTGAAGGGCTACTGGAGGATCAACTGCCTCGGTTTTGTAAGATGATCTCGGAAAGCCTCTAGAAATAAGGGAAAATAGCCATTAGCATCATGGCTTCCACGTGCTTCACAAGTAATAAAAAAATAATTCCAGAAATACGCTTACCTAGTGCAGTATTTAAATCCCGATAAATCGGTGGTGTCAAAACATAAACTAGAAACTCAACACAATATCCCCTATAAGGGTAGTATAAAATGCAGATTTTCTTCAGGTAATCTGGAAGCAAGTAATTCGGAAGATCTTTTGAGTGGTTCAGGTCTCTAATGAGATCAACCATCCCTTATTGATTAAAACCGGTTTGGTCTGCTTCAAAATCGATGTTGTTTTCTGATTACATGCATTGAACTTCATTAGCGGTTCATAATTTGTTACGCTTTTTCTTATCTTCTAAATTTTATTGGCGGAGAGTAGCCAACCCTGGCTTGGGCTTCGCAACAAAATAACTTATGGATTATAAATCAGCGGTGAACGCCCCTAAATAAATAAACCCACCCCTACTCTCCGATAATTGAGCTAGAGCCTAATTTGTACGCTTTAACTACAACTGGCTGAGGCCTACGCATCAATAATTGTAAATTCGCTTAATTTCAAATAATTTAATTTCATTCTCTCTTAATGCATTCTAAGCTGAAGTGATAATAGCCAATAAAATTTAAAAGATAATAAAACGCGTATTAGATTTTTGGCAGCAAACGTTGGGCGGTCTGATCCGTTGGGCGAATCCAGGACTCTCCAGGAAGGAAACCAGTAATATCAGAACTTCTTAGATCCAAGATAGTAGGAAGGTAGTAACGCGAAAAGACTTCCTCTGTCCAAGGAAGAAAAGACGGAAGGTTTTCGGACTCCGCACATAATCAGGAAAGAAACTTCCTCGAAAAACCCCCGTGCAGGATTTGTTATCTGCTTAATGCCGAAAAGGGCTAGGCTGCCTCGAAAGGTGACGAGAAAAGCTTCTGGTCAAACAGTACTAAATCCATTAAATAGTGAGTTCCAAGGACTAATAAACAACTAACCAAAGATATAGCAAAGGTAGGGCCTGTAACTCTAAAAATGTGTCAGGTGTAAATTCCCACAAGGATAAAATCAACCAAAATCTTCCACCAGGACATCAAACACTGCTACTGAAAATACTGACTGGTGCGCGACTTTCTCTAAAATTTCCACTTCAAGAATTTCAATTGACCAATCAAACGACAACACGCAGATCACATGTCACCTTCAATAATTTTTTAACCGATTTTGAAAATATGAGCCCAGAATTTCGATGTACAGAAGCCTACTTAATTAATTGCACGAGCCAGCCGAAAGGAAATACTTATTCGGCCCTACATTTATTAAGAGAAACGTGCCAGAAATAAACCTCAATTCCCACCATATGAAAAAAATCAGGTTCCAAAATAGTACGCGTTAATATCGGATTCGAACCAAAACGAAATCTAGGTATAAGAAAATGTCATTATCGACCTTGAATTAAATGAGTAGAGCGCCACGATCCACTTTCGATCGCCAATTATACCATGCGACAGAGGCCACTACGCATATAGATAATCTCACTTGGATCAACAGTAACAAATATCATGACGATTCTTGACATTTCGCCCGGATAGATAATTAATTCACTTTTTTGTCAATAAATCTTGAAAATTTGGCCACTGAATACAAAATAAAAATTTGGCATGTTACAGATTCTGTTTCATGTTCCTGGAGTATCGGCAGACTGGTAAATGATTGATGGTGAAGAATGGATATGTGCATGTCGCCTTGCTGAATCAAGAACACGATATGTTTCGCTTTATGCCTTTCTTTTTTACCAGACCAAAATAGCAGTCAACGTGATGGTTTCTTGGTACTCTACGAACCAATGGTACTCCAAACTTTAAGCATTTCCTTTTTCCAACTGCCCACTGTCACAAACGTTTAACGCATGTCCTGCAATGAAATGTAGAGCCCACGATTTATCATGGTCTCCCAAGGGAACTAAAATAGTCCAAATAGCTCCTCCGGCAACATGCACTAAAACGGAGTTTTATCCACAATACCGAAACAGAATTATTGCACTCGACGCGCATGTCGCTAACCATGTTAGCATCATCAGGAGATGATTAAAACAGTTTTAATCATCTGATTTTGCAAACATGGTTAGGGAAACGCGCGTCGCGTCGAGTGTAATAATTCTGTTTCGGTATTGTGGATAAAACTCCGTTTTAGTAATGTGTATTATTACTATTATTATTAATGAACGCCGGAAATTTACACAAAATTAATAGCACTGCTTCACCAACGAACTCAACAGTCAACAGTAAACTAAACCAGATACTGATAATGCCATGCTAACATATCTCCATTTTTGAATACTCATTTATTACTGTGTATAATGCAACTTAGATTAAAATGAAACTCTATAGTGTCTAGCGTTATATAATTGGGTACCTTTACTATTAATTAGGTTTAAAATAAAATACTTTTTAACTGATTTGGTACAATCTTATGAATTATATTAACTTATTACTTGTTATCTTTTCCTCCAGTACTATATAGAGCATGTGTAATGCATCTGGAAAATCACGTTTATGAATTTAGTAAAAGTTATAATAACTGAATTTTTATTTATTGCATTATGACACTAAACTCTTCCTATAGTTTGCTAATAATATCTTATATTGATGAACGGGCTTCTTTCTATATTTTACTATAATCATAGCTCACCTTGTAAGCTACTTAAATATTGATCGTTAATTCAGTTCGCAATTTTTTTCTCCTTGTACATTATTTAACCCTTTAAACTAAAAGACCACTAGCCACTAAACAGTGAAGATTATCAAAATATCGTGTGCCACATCAAAAGGGAGTTCCACGTTGGCAAAAACAGATTTTAGGTGTTTTCCGTATTTAACCAGTGTACGCTGGCTTTGTCATATTTCATAATTAAATCTTTTTGTGGGGGAAGTACTTTAGTTGCTACGAGATTAGTTAATTAGAAATGATTAACACAATATCCTAAAGGAACATTCTGTTATCTAGACCCTTAATAATCTGGTTATAAACTTTGTAATGATAATTTAGGGCGTTTATTTGGTAGCCTTGTTTTAGAAGCATTTAAAAATAGTTGATCATTATTCTAAACTTTTGCTTACTTAGTGTCAAGCGAAGCTTTTCCTTTTCAAAAGAATATATATATATATATATATATATATAATGATAAATGAAATATTCTTGTGGCTTTCCCACAACTGAAAAGACAAGCAGAAGACGAAAAAGCAAACCAGT
>MU182767.1:195352-253215 GCA_016904865.1 Pissodes strobi
AATTAGTATTATTAATATATTTTTTTTCTGTTTGTTTATAGCCACTGCAAATTTTTATATATCACGCATTGACAAATTTTTAAAAATTATTACAACTAACTGCGTGCCGATATTAAAGTAACTGGGTAATTTGCAAGCTCATATATCATATCGAATAAAACTATAATAAATATTAATAATAATTAATAAGTATGAAGTTATACAGTTTAATTTGTAATAGTCAGTTTAATAAGGTTAATTTAAAAAAATATTTTCTTCTGGAAAAACGTCCCCTGTATTGTTTAGTAATCTGTCAAAAAAATTCTGCCTACTTTAAATAGATTTGGAAGACATAGAAGCCAATTGTTTAAAAAATTATATAAGGTTAGGAATTTTGCATAATTGTCGTATGTCCACAAATATACATTGGCTCGATCCACTGTCTGGCGAGGCCAATTTTGATACCGGCCGTTCGGCAATTGAAACCAAGCATCAGACAGCCATCTTTTATCAGGTTGTTTGAATATGGTAAAAATATAGTTCTGTTTTTCTGAATTTCGTTCAATTTTCTTTTCAAATGTGCATTTTGTATCGAAACGATTAAAAATCTGATAAAGTGTTTACCTTACACAGGGTGTTCACTTTAAAACTTACCACCCACGTTATCTGCCTAATTAGACAGATTTGTAAAATTTAGGGGCAATGTTTTTTACGAAAAATTGGATGGCCTCTTTCAACTGAGCGTATTGTTTTATTATTGAAATATTTACGGATATTCTTATACTACTGATATAATACCGGCATCGATGTTTTCTTTTTGATACCAAATATTTTAGTATCGATACCAACCTTATAAGAAGTAAATATCAGATCTCTGATAAAATATCGATTCTTATACTAGATATGAGCCAGATTTACTTGGACAAATTTCTTGAGCAAGAATTTGAGATTACACAAATTTTTTAATAAATTGCGTGCAATCACTAAGTTTAATGTTAATTTTTTTGTTCAAAATTTTTAGTTTCATATAGTGTCATCACATTTTAATCTATTAAGATTTAGATTGTTTAAGTTGGTTCTCTTAGCAATTAAACTGTGGTTAGGGTTTTCCTACACTTATGAGAAGTTTTAAATTTACTATTTTTAAAAAATTGTTAACCTTCCAAGGTAAAAACCATTGAACTCTGTTCTATGGTTTTACTTGAGTTGATTGACCATAACAAGCAATTTTATTAATTTTAATCTAAAAAAAATATCATATGTCAGTAAAATATGCTTCACCTTGGCAAAAGTTAAAACAAGTCGGAATTTCTTGGCAATAAATTCAGGCAAAAATTGAATTTAAATACAGCTATTTAGACGGTTAATTTTACAATTTCTTAGCCAATTCGCCTGTATAAACATAGCTTTCTCACTGCACATGCGCAATTTACCAAACCCTTTCCAGATAATTATTTTATAAATAATGTTACTTAATTCTAGAAGTATCAATGGCCGATATTTTGAAGTATCGATACTTATTTATCGATTTTCTGAAGTATCGACATTTTTATTTTGATACTCGCTATACTCAAGTATCGATCCTGTGACAGTGGGTGGTATGAATAAAAATGAAGTAAATGCTTATGCTACAATTTTAAGCATCTACTTCGAAGTATATACTACGATATGAAGTATCTAATCACTTCCGGTAGTATTTGCTTAACGTCGAAGTATCTACTACTGTTCTTGTAGTATCTACTTTTATTTCGAACTAAATGCTTTCAATTGAGTAGCATCACCTCATTTCGATAACTTGGCAAACTTGCAAGTTTTGACAAGTTAAGATTTTGTTGTTTTATTTACATTGTGGTATTGTACGGTATAATACGCATATAAAATGTCTTCCGACGAAGAAATGCCTGATCAAGGGGAGTCGCAAAATGAAGATTTGCAATTAGCCTTTGTCACAATGCTGGAAGACTACAAAATTATTTTGGACAAAAAAATGACACCCCAAATTAAGGCTGCCAAAGATAGAGCCCTTAAAGACCTAACACATACTTATAACAGTAACACAAAACAAAATTTAGATGTAAAACAGGTATTAAAAAAAGTTAACAATATGAGAAGCAAAATTAAAAAAATAACCGACATGAAACAAACAGGAAACAAGAGAATTAAATGAAATCAGTGGCAACAAAAATTTTTTGACTTATGGAATGGAAATGAGAATCCAGTGATTAAAAAAGTGCCAGGTAAAAGCCTTATTATATATAATATTTTTTCTTTAATTAGATTTGACTGTGTATCGTTTCAGGAGCTGTAACTGCAGGCACCAGTAAAGACGTTGAATTTGCTGATGAAAAAGTTGGTAATGATAAAGAATTTATGGTGAATTTACAAAACAAATTATTACTTCAACAAATCAACACTGCCGTAGCTGAAGAAAAAGCTGCTATAGCGCAAGAAAAAGCCGCTAGAGCTGTAGAAAAGGCAGCAGGAGCTGTAGAGCATTTTGTAGAGGATTACTTCGCGCGGCATCAGGAGAGTTTTTAAATTGATTTAGAATTTATAGGTACAAAAATTTATGTATTTACTATTAAATTTATTAATGTATGGATAATATGTCTTTTTTTGTTGAAAGGGAAATAAGATTTCAGTTTATTTACTTTTCCCATATGTTTATTAAGTTTAATAATTTTGTCAAAGTTTTCATAAGATATAAATATATGTATTTGTATTTATTTACATTTGTATAGCTACAAGCTAATTTAATAACATTATTAAATTGGTAGGTAAATTACAATTTTAAGAGAAAATATTATTACATTACAATAATAATATTATTAAATATACTTAATGATATTCTAAATTATAGATTATTTTACAATTTAGAAATCAAGAAAAAATCTTTATTTAATATTATAAATTCCTGTTGTAAAAAATATATAATTAAATATAATATACAGGGTGTCCCACGATGAACTGCGGCGATTTTGGCAGATTTTTATTGTTATGAACGCTGCCAAATTTTCAAAATTTTCCAAAGCCTACTTTTCGAGAAATCGATCGCCGCAGTTCGTCGTGGGACACCCTGTATGTATAATATATAATTCAAACAAGAAAAAAAAAATTATTTACTGTTTCAACGTTGTCTGTAGATCAGTGTTGCAATTTCATTTCGAAACTGGATACCTCGGCGTCTTATTTCAGCGTTATTTGGTTCAGCATATAATTCAGGCATAACTACTTCTTCTGCTATATCAATTTCATCAAAATGTTCATCTGGATCGTTTAAAATTTTTGCACAGTTATGTAAAATAAATCCAGACATGATATATCGGCATACTCTATCTGTTTTAAGTCGAATGGTGTAATTTAACATAGGAAATCTTTTTTTTAACTGACCAAAGCATCTTTCGATAATAACACGTTCTCTTGCATGTATTGTATTAAAATATTTTTCAGTGTTTGTTGTGGGATCTTTAAATGGTGTCACATCCAAGGAGTTACACCATATCCAGAATCACCCAAAAGACAAATTCTCTCTTCATTGTTAACCATAATAGGGTAAGTAGGACTATTGTACCAAATTCTCGAATCATGGACAGATCCAGGCCAGGAAGCATCAACACTAGTAAAAATTTCTGCACTATTACATTGAACATTTATGCTAGAAACTCCTTTTCTGTTAATATATTCGTCGCCATGTACATATGGTTTTAAAATTTTAACGTGAGTGCAATCAATGGCACCGATGACATAAGGTATTGAGTTATGTGCTGCCCATTCATCTTTAGCTGTATTGAATGTATTTTGGGTAGCCGGAAATTTAATCCAATGATTTTTCTTGCGACAGATTTCATGTGACACTTTATTAATAATTTTTGAAGCAGTTGATTGATTAATTCCAACATCAAGGCCAACGCCTAGCTGAAATCCAGGGTCTCCTTAAACAAAAATAACAAAATTACATTATTCACCTTATTTCATTTAATTTTTAGTGAAACATACCTAGGCTTCTTAAAAAAACCTCCATTTGTTGAATGTGTGTAAGAGCACCTCCTCGAGTCTCATTTACTTCGGTCAGAAATATGTTAGCTAGGTAAGCTACGTTTTCCCTACTAAACCTAAAAGAATACAGAATTTAAGCAATAATTAAAAGCAATAATAAATTATTGGTAAATTACCGAAATATTTTATGGTATAAAATATCATTATCGTAGTTGCGTCTTACGTTATATATTTTTCTGTTGCGTAGTCCATCCATTTTCAAACAGAACTAACCAGGTAGTATTCTTAGTGAAGATGCACTTATAGCAACTTCGCAAAACTTAAGTACATACTACATTTCTCTTGAAAATCGTAGCATCTAGTAGGTACTTCAAATGGTAGTAAACACTTTTGGTAAATACTACTCGATGTAGCAAGTTCCGGAAAAAATAGAAGTATCTACCTTAAAATGTAGTTTCTTCTCAGATTTGAAGTACATACTTCGTAGAAAATGCTAATACTTCTAGTATTAGCAGGTACTTCATTTTTATACATACCACCCAGTATCACATATCCCTAGAAATATCAAATGCGAGCGTTTTAAACGATCGACTTTGCTAATAAATACGGTATGAGCGATTTAACCAATCCTATAGAATGGCTCTAGGTGATGTTTTTAGATTGTACCAGCGAATATTAACTACGACAAGAAGGCCCACTTAATGGCCAGAAAGCGGTACAAAGGAATCGTCGTTGATTTTATTCGTTGCCTGGTAACAATCAGCAAACTCCACCGCACACAGGTTGAATTTAAATAAAAGCTGGCCATAAACGATATTTTCGTTTGCGGTATATTTAATCAAATTTATAACGAAATTATTTATAGCACTCTAATACTCTAGTTGGCATTGGAAAACACAATTGATATCTTCTGAATTGTTTGCAGCGCCCTGTCAAACTTACGTTATGGTTTTTTTTATTATTATCCCCAAATAAATATTTTGATAAAGTTTGTATTCAACTGGATGTTTCAAAAATCAGTTAACGTTTTATTTAGTTATTATTGATAACAATACTCAAGGTATGTAATAACTAATATTTAAAAGATTTTGATTTTGTGTTAACGATTTCACCATATTTCCGAATACTAATATTCTGACAAAAGACATCAAGAAGAAAATGTTGCTCGAATTTGCTCCATCTTTTAATATTTAATTAAATTTTGGCGTTTTGGGTGATTTTAAAATTGGTTAAAGGTTTCGCACAATTTTACTGTATATATCATTCCTATTTTGTAATACAATACAACTAAAAAATAGCGATATTATCTTATATCGAATATTGACTCGACTATAGAATTTAGGCTTGAAAATTAATCTGACAAAAGGATGAGCTGGTCTATGGCCGCCGCGTCGAAGGTCGCCTGCCAACATGATTGTTTTATTTGTATCATGGCCTGCCGATATTCTGCTAGTATTCGCGCGAGGAAGGAGACACGCCGTTGACATGCGGCCGCGGAGAGTGATCCTTTTTATCATATAGTTTTGCCCAAATACATAATAAAAAGATAAAGACTGATGTACTATACTGCTAACGTGCTAACACTCCGTTCAGGTTATGTGTTGGTGTTATACCTAATTGTGCAACAACTGTAGCCAGATTATCAGAAAATGACGCGTCGAAATGAGGATCCCTTTTTGGCTAAATTTGTAACGTGCGCAGTTTTCCCTGCTGCTGTCTTGTTTGAGCATTTACGTTTCTCTGTTTTTTTTTTCTTCATATGTTGTACTGAAAGTATTTTCAAATGTCATTTAAATTCAAGTTTAAATTACCTTTAACGCAACGCATTATTAAATTTGAATTTTAAAAGCTATATCTGTTGTAAAGTCATCGGTACGGGTGGGCAAGAAATTGAATAATCGATTAAACTCTTAATATTTTAGCAAATAACTGAATAATCGATTAATCGAAATATTCAATTATCGATATTTTCTGAAATATTAATCGATAAGTCGATTAATCGGTAATTTCTTAAAAGTGAATCGAATAATCGATTATTGTCGCCCACCCCTAATCCCATAATATTGTAGTAAGTGAAACTGAAGGTGAAATTTCGGTAGAATCATTATTGCTGATGCAAGACTGATGTTATTATAAAAAGAAGTAATAAATACTTTGGCTGAATCAGCAGATAAAAATTTATAATTTAGTTTTAATTTGTAAATATGGCTTTGATATTACCTTCGGATATTCAGAATATAAGCAAGTGTTTTTGAACAACGGCTGCACTGATGCCTCTATATTTTTTACTAGTTGCGTCCCTATTAGATCAATTTTTAAAAATAACGATAACTCTGAAATACATGTATGGCAAAATTGCAGGCCCTCATCAACGCGTTTCTCTCGTCCGCTTAACATTCATTTTGCTCGTGAGACTCCTGAATTAACCGTTGCAAAAACAAAATTTGGATCATCGAATTAAAAATTTAAAACCCTTTTTTTACAACGAAAGAGCCCTTAATTTTCAAAACCCATTTTTAAAACCATTTAAGAACATACAAATGATTTTTATACATGATTTTTATCGTTAGTGATAATTGATACTCCCTATATATAAATACAGATGATGAGCAAAAAATTCAACAATTATTTGTCTAAAACACGATATATTAAACGTGTAATACTTAATAACTTTTATGTCTTATTTCTGGTAAACCTTATTATGGTCAGCTTTCCTAGAAATTCGACCAGTGTGCGCCGGGTCCAAAGGTCACATGCCAGTATCATGCTAGTTTTCGCGCGGGGAAGGAGACATACCGTTGACGTGCCGCCGTGGAGAGTGAATCTTCTTATCGTAGTTAATATTCGCTGATTGTACTTTAAAAAAATATCTAAAAAACTGCATACATATCTAAACACACCTTCTTGTTTATAGCTTTTTGTGACATTTTAAAAATAATTCTAGATAGATTTTATCGCTCATGAACTCCACAACCATAAATTATTGTCAGTTTTGTATTTAGTAAAAATGCTCGTAAGAACCCCTAAAACTGGTTGCCGATTTCGACAATTTTATTAGCAATGGTTCACTATTTGGAAGAATGAATTGAAATAGTGTTTATTTATGGTGCAAATAATGAATCACCTGGAAATACTGCCGCTGTTTTCAATGGGAGACGCCCCGGTAAATATGTATCACACGACTGTCATGCAATTTATTCAGAAATTCAGAGCCACCGGGTCGGTACCAGATTTAGAACGTACTGGCCCCAGGGTTTTAGCCGAGGCTCAAAATCTATGTACAGGCTTATCCAACGAGGACTAGACAAGGCGATTTTTTTACTTTCCCTGTACTTTTATGAAAAAAGTGAAACAGCCATCTTATGTAATTTTCTCCCGCGAATTCGGATATGTTCAGCAAAAAACAATTGAACATCAAATAAAAGTGCTAGGAGTCACTTTGATATTTTTTTTTAAATGGAACACCCTGTATATTACTACATTTTTGGACTCTCTAGAAAAATCTAAACACATTTTGTGTATAATATTCTATACCTATCTCTAGCTGTTTACCAAATATTGACAGTTGAAAGTCGGGCATTTTGACACTTTGACAGGCTCTAAAATCTATACCGCACGAGATCAAAGAAAATGGTTTGCACCTTCCTATCTTGGGTTTTCATAAGCTATCGAATGATAGTAACTTTTAATTTAACCGGAGGTTTAAAAGTTCCGGTTAATTTTATCCGCAGGTTAAATTCGAAGATAATGTCATTCGATAGTTTATGAAAACTTAAGATAGGAATGTGCAAACCGTTTTCTTTGATCTTGTGTGGTTTAGATTTTAGAGCCTGTCAAAGTGTCAAAATACCCGACTTTCAACTGTCAATATTTGCTAAACAGCTAAAGATAGGTATGTATAGGATATTTTACACAAAATGTGTTTAGATTTTTCTAGAGAGTCCAAAACTGTAGTAATATACAGGGTGTTCCATTTAAAAATATATCAAAGTGACCCCTAGCACTTTTATTTAATGTTCAATTGTTTTTTGCTGAACATATCCGAATTCGCGGGAGAAAATTACATAAGATGGCTATTTCAGTTTTTTTTTATAAAAGTACAGGGAAAGTCAAAAAATCGCCTTGTCTAGTCCTCGTTGGATAACCCTGTACTTCAGTTTAGACAGGTTTCTGCTAGTACTCACGTATATGTTGAAGCAATCTATACAAGGAAACTCGGCTCCACTAATTCCATCCATATAAAATTCATTAAAATAAGATGACCCAGATCAAAGACTGCAATTTTGTGAAGAAATGACCCAGTCTATTAACAGAAACCCAAGACTGCTTCGAAATATCTGCTTTTCAAACGATTGTACATTCTTCCTTAATGAAAGTGTTCATAAATTCAACTGCCGCTATTGGAGCCATGAGAACCCTGATATTTTCATAGAGGGTCATATGCAATATCAAGAAAAAGTTAATGCTCAGGCAGGAATTCTCGGTGAGGCTGTAATAGGTCCATTATTTTTAAATGGAAATCTGACAGAAGATGTATTTGAATACGTAAGAAGAAGAAATTGATTTACTTATTACGGAAGAAATGGAAAATCAGCGGAACGAGTTCGGTAACGCGATAATTAATGAAGAGCTCTTTCACTTTCAACAATACGATGCGCCTCCTTACTACGCCAGACTGGCTCAACGACAGATTGCACAGAGGTGGATATGATGGAGAGGGCCAGCCATTAAAATGGCCTGCTAGGTTACCTGACCTTAGCCGGAATGACTTTTTTCTTTGGGACCATTTGAAGTCGGTAGCTTATAAGACCACTCCCCAAAACATCTAAGATTTGCAAAATCGCATTACAGCAGCATGTATAATGGACAGACAGAAAGATTTTAAAATGTGCGTCAAGAATTTGAACAACGTTTGTATTACTGTTTAGAAGTCAATGGTGAACACTTCGATCAATTCACTAGATAATCTTTAATGACCATTCGTGTTAATTTTTCCATTTTTTACTCTTAATTGTTTCGAAAACAATGTAGCTTCATTTATTTTTTATCTTATTTTTCTGTTCTGCTAATTATAATGTACAGAGTTATCCAACGAGGGCAAGACAAGACGATTTTTTGACTTTCCGTGTACTTTTATAAAAAATCTGAAATAGCCATCTTATGTAATTTTCTCCCGCGAATTCGGATATGTTCAGCAAAAAACAAACGAACGTCGTAAGGCCGTCAAAAACGACTAACTTAAATGGAATACCCTGTATAATATTGCATATTTGGATTGTGCGAAGGAGTCTAGACATATTTCATGAATAATGTCCCATACCTATCTCTAACGGTTTTTGAAATATTGGCAGTTGAAAACTCGGTTGAAAATCGACCATTTGCCAAGTTTGACAGCTTGTAAAATCTAAAAAACTAAAGATATAACAAACCGGTTTGCACTTTCCTATATTGATTTTTCATAAGTTAGTCGTTTTTGACGGCTTTACGATTTTCGTTTGTTTTTTGCTGAACATATCCGAATTCGCGGGAGAAAATTATTAAGATGGCTATTTCAGTTTTTTTTTTATAAAAGTACAGGGAAAGTCAAAAAATCGCCTTGGCTAGTTCTCGTTGGATAACCATGTACCTAAACGTAGTGGAACTATTTTCATACAGGTTCAGTAAAATTATAAGTTACCGAATGAAAAAGCCCTTTTAGTTTCATTTCGAAACATAACAAATAATTATTTTTTAAAATCCTGAATTTAAACATTAAAATGGGTGGTATTTTGCAATGATGAGATCAAATTTAAAAAGGGACGTCAAAATTTTTACAGAATAAAAAGCTCTTTAAAAATTATGTGTCACTCAACCCCCAGTCTCATTTAAAATTTTGGGATGGTAGCCCTGGGAGCGCCACTCAATTTTTCGTAAAAAACATTACCCCTCAATACATTTTTTGTTGACGTGTTTCGGGGAATTTTAAAAATCTATCTATTTACGCAGATAACGTGGCTGGTAAGTTTTAAAATAAATACCCTGTATATTCAAAACGATAGCAGCAATAGTATTGCAAATTAGTTGTCGACAGCCAACAGTGCATATTTAAATCGCATCCGCATACATTGTAGAAGGGAGCAACATTGGAATGCGAACTCTGTGATAAGGAGGGTCATCTTGTTCTAAACGACAACTCATGAATGATAATGATGTTTGTTGCGGCGTGGCGTCTGTTTGTACAAGCAATTCGCGCGGCGAAAATAGATTTTCCAGAAAAGGAGGGCGGTGAAATTTGGAAGGTAATTTACATAACTGAGCAGGTTTCTCGGGGGACATTATCTTAATAGATGAGATTTTATTTTGAATCGTTGATAGACTACGACTTGAGGGTGATATGTTATAAAAGTTTCATATTACATTATGTATACATTTAACGCCAAATAATGTTTAGAATCTATTATTATGAAATTATTTACAATGTACCTTATAGAATGTTCCCTTGAAGGGCAGCTTTGCTCTTTTAAACAACTTGCATACAATAGTTCCATGAACCTGATTAAAAACAGTACTTTTTACCCACACTTCATTGCTTGGAAAAATAAATAATCATGAACCTGGCCCGTTTTCCTTCAGCAGAGCTAAAATTTTGTTTTGTTTCCACCATACATAACCAAAACATCTTCATTAGTACCTTAAAACTATATAGCCTTCTTGGCAGCTTACCCATTTTCTCAACGATTGACAATAATTGTACACTGAAATTGACATTCCTTCATCCTCGCAAATCGGAGTACTGGGTGTCTCGGTCAACAGCAATATGTCCTGGCATGACCACGTTGCTAACATCGCAAAATCAGCCTCCCAGAAGCTTGGTACGCAGCAGTTGCTCTTGCTCTACAAAGCGCAAATATGACCGTGCTTAGAATATTGCTCACACAGCTGGGGTGCCGCACCAAAGCACACCCTAAAGCTGCTGGATTCCATTCAGAGAAGAGCTGTGCGTCTCATCGGCGACCCGGAGTTGACCCGGAATCTGGATAGTCTAGGGCACCGCAGACATGTGGCCGAGATATCCCTATTTTACAGATACTTTCACGGCAGATGTTCCCAGGGTTTGGTCCGCTTCATCTCGCCCCTGGCAGCGCCTGTCAAACAGTCACGACAAACGGCAAGAGCGCACCAGTTCGTCGTACAACTGGAAACATCTAGAACGTCGCTTTACAAGAACTCTTTTATCTGGCGCACTGCATCACAGTGGAACTCACTCCCAGGACATCTGCCCTTCCGTGTCAATCAACATCTTCGCACACACACCGTTCGTCGAGCGCCATAGGATCTCCCTTTGGTGTGTGTTCCACTGCCATAAAAAAGGCAAGTTCTGGATCTGACGATCATGAAAAATCCAGACGGTATCATTAGTATAAAAGAAGCCTTCCAATCTATATCAATAATTTGAACCAGAACATACATATGCAAGTGGGAAATAATAGATACATGGTGTGAAATGTAGCACATGTAGTATTTTTAACTACGAGAATTTGCAAAATAAATTTCTAGCAATTTTTGATATTGTTATTTGTGTTCATTTACAGGGTTTTTCTTTGAAAATGTTGACATTTTTATATAAGTGAAGTCTTATCGTGACGATTTTTACGTAAGACAAACATTCATCATCTGATTTATGATTGACAGTTATGGTGTTAATAGTAGCACCATGGATACAGAGTGTAACAGAAGTTAGATAGATATTATGCAATTTCAAATTTGTTTTTCTCCATACATTTTTGTAAAATCCGCCTTGGAGTGAGTAATGTCACACCTCAAATAATCATAACATACCAAAGTATTGGAAACCATAAACCTCTTTGCCAAAACGGTTATTTAATTTTGAATCTAGCTATATTATTACTCTATATGCCGTGTGATATACTTAGAAGAACATCATTCTGGGCGTATTTTGTGAAATAAAAGTGTTAAATGAGATGTCTAAGGAAGTTTCATCGGCACACAATTTAGTACGGAAAAGAATCTCTCCGCTGAAGCAAAAGTTACCGGACAATTAAAAAAATTTCAAAAATTTTCCAGGGAACAGGAAGCATGTTTTGTAGGTCATTGCCTAAACATATTTGGGCACACGTTTTCACAGAATATTATTTTTTTGCTAAAAATTTCCTTTTTTGCTAAAAACTGTCCGTAAATTTTTATTTGATTAATAAGGCTTTCGTCTAAATCGGTTGTTTTATAAAATTTATTATTTTCAACTATATCCTTAGAATTTAAATCCCTCAGGTCAGCCAAACGATTAACTATTTTGCTTACCATCGAATATTCATTTTCTGAAAAACTAATTTTAAGATTACCCACCAGATTCATACGAACGATTTCGTTAGGATTAGAAAAATGAAATGCTGACCCAGAATCACAATCAAGTTTTTTAGGAACTTTTCTTTGTCGAGATAATGCAATTTCTTTCACATTATATCCCCTATTTTCAATGTCGCTAGAGATGCTATCAATTTCTTCGAAATTTTGATTACGGGTGACGGGTGGTTTTGTTACGCGCATCATAAGTATATTAGTTTTATCACCGCACTCGCTATTTTGTTAACTAACGTAATGTTTAATATGGGGCATTGCAATTCCGTTGATAAAAAGTCTGTGGTCTCCAGAATAAATTTTAAAATTAAAATTGATAAATAAATTTCTGTTCGAAAATTAATTTTAATAAACCTGATGCAACTGCAGATATTCTAGGATTACTTGTATCCTCACTTATATTTGAAGTGTCCAGTGGAAGAACGATGAGGTTTAATTTTTCTCGAAATCGACATTTTAGCAGCTTGTGACATGAAGTAACAACATACCAAAGCCCACAGGAGACAGATCACAATGAAATTCCACTGAAAACCGAAGTTGAAAATAGGCCGCACAGTCGAAACACGGAGAGACTCTCACGCGCCCAAGGAAGAAAGAATAGGTTCCCTCTGTCCTCCAGCTAAACGCACCTAGAGTTCTCTGTTTTCGGTCTGTTTTCTGTGACTAACACAATAACATTATTAGCCGTTATCAGTTCGCTCTTGTTTATTTCGTTCCTCGGTATTGTTATTGTCCGCAGTATTAAACAGTTTCAATGGAGAGATGTCTATTGTAAGTGATAAGGATTATGAGCGGAGTGGACCGAAAAAATCGACAAAAAAGGAAATAAAAAACAGGGACCGATCCGTGAAACAGGTAACAAGTGTGCATTTAGGGGTACTAAGTATTTTGATGTTGTTGAAGCCAAAAGAATACGTCTAATCGCTGACTTTACCAATATGCGTGCAAATGATGATTAGGACAGCTACCTGCGGCCTTATACTATGCTTGCCGTAAAATTGCGCCGACGTTCAACCTATAATGCGAGTCAATATAAAATTCAGGGTGAAAGTTGAATATACCTTTCAAGACGGTCCTATCTGCCACCACCGAATCACCGTGAGGAATGTACAATATTTATAGCTGTCATGAGCGTAATTCCCAAATATGGCGAGATAAAACCTTCAATAACTCAGAAAGATCCACACTTAAACATTCACCCTTATGAATGATTTTATTAAATCATTAAAAGAGCCTAAATTTCACTATTCATTGAATGACACTAGCTGTCTATATTTGCCTGATGATCTCAACATTAGTAAACTGGCTTCTATTTATAATGAAACTCTCCCTTCAAACCAGGTATCGTATAAAACGTGCAGGTTGCATTTCAACAACAAAGAAATATATCTGGAGTGCATGCGATTCGTTCAAATCAGAAAATTTTTCTTTAACCAGTACTTTTTGGAATGCAACAACTTATGAGATTAAACTGGAAAAATTAAAAAAGAAACAAGAGAGAACGGAAAAATGCATTTAAAAAGTTAATAAATTTTGAGCGATTAAAGAAAGTTCGGGAAAAATGCAAGTACCCACCCCTAACAAAACTACCAGTGATGTTTATTACAACAGGCAGTTGAGCTTCTATTCTTTCAATATTCTTGTTGTCGCCACAAATGAAGCGATTTTCTATACGTATGATGATACTGTAGCGCGTAAGGGGGCTGAAGAGGTTTGTTCCGTCCTTGACCATTTTGTCACCATAATTATCCTATAAACAATCATAATGCTTATAATTTGTTGTGACTGATGTATTGGCCAAAATAAAATAGAAAAAGGCAGAATGGATTGTGTGAAAGTTTTCCCATAGCTATCTGAAGTGCGATAGAAATATGAGCTTTATTAATCAAAAATCATATGTAGACGTGCCTCAAGGAAAGAGAGATATAATTAGTCAGAGCAGAGGCAAATCCTCACCGTTCACTGATACCGAAATGTCCATTCTCCACAAAAATAATTTGATGTTCGAAGATATCCGCCGATACACCACAGTATATCATTTGATAAGCATAGCGTGTTATGGGAGCCACCAAAGAGAAGCTAAAATAAAGGGAAGAATCTCCCACTATATAAGACAGCAGTTTCTTAACTCTAACGATAGTAATTTAGCAAAGTACAATTACCTGCAATGCCTGAAAAACTTTTTCAGCAACGAAGATGCCAAAAGGTTTTTTAATAATTTGGCCATAGAAAGTCACGATAATATTTATTTAGATCACGAGGAAGACACTGAGTAACGTGGGAACGTTTTACATAGATGCATATATCAGTTTTCAATAACAATGTAATAGGTATCTATTGTGAAACATTAATAATGCGCGAATATTCATGAAACCATTCAGTTTCGGTTTTTACAATAATTATTCTGTATTTTTAACCATCTTTGAAATAAATACACATGTTGGACATACGTGATGTTTTTATTAGTTCCTGGACTTAAAATGTCGTTCTAATGGTTTTTTGATCATGAAACTGCATCAGAAAGCACTCTAAATGTTATTAAAATTATTGGATCAAACATCAAAGTGAAAACTATTTCACCAGTAGTAATGAAACTTTAAATTTAGTCTTTCTCAACATTTGACAAAATAGAACCTCATCGTTTTTTGACTGGACCCTTCATTCATGAATTATCCTAGTATCAGTTTTGTGGCGAATAGTCCACCTAGCGTGAGACAAACTTTTAAAACCTTTAATTTTTGAATTAGGGTAGACTTCTTTTATAATATTTTGAAAAATAGAGTGTCTTTTTGGGGATGCTTCAATAACATTATTATACAGCTTATTAATTACATAGAGTGCATTTCGAAGAGGTACAATATTTTTTGAAAACCGGGCAACCGATAAAGTTAATAAATGTGCATGACAATGGGAATACGAAGCTCGAAGCTCATTTCTTTAAATTGGCCTACCAAGCTATTAAACTCATAAACTGACCACTCATGTTACTTGCGCCATCATACCTTTGCCCCCTCATTCTATTTAACAGTCCACCAAGTTCTTTTAAAAAAAATCTTAATAGTAACTTGCTCTGGAATGAAAACAGAAATCTGCGTCCAGTTGCACGCTGTATTCCAACCAAGAGTACACGTTGTACCAAGATGAGTGGAAATTTCTACTTTTCTTTTCTTTTTCATACTGACGCTTACTAAATTCTAATATAGGTTGATATGGCCCTTTAAATACATCCACATTAGCATTTGCAGGATCTCTTGTATTAATACCATTGTACACAGATTACTTGATAATGTTGGCTGATACAATCTCAATATTATTCGCATAATCACCAGATTGATCATATTCTGGAGGCCTAGATGTTGATGTCTTTGATTTGGTTCTGAGACATAACCAAAATATGTTGCTATATATTTATATAATATGTAATATGTAATTCAGAACCCACTAATAACATAAGCAGTTTAGAGTTTATATTTATTATTAGTACATTATATACCTAGGGACTAAAGTGGCATTTTCTTGGCTCCGAGGCGAAAAGCGAGAGCGACAATTCGCGAGGGGTAAAAAAACAATTTAGTATTTTTTTTTTAATTCTTTACTAAAAAACAAAGACATCGTCATTTCACTTTACTCACGTAATTTTAAAATATACACGGAGAAAATTATTTGATACCATTTGTCCTATAAGGATTAATTTTATCCAAAATCGAGTTCATATAGCACTAGTCTGACATTTTATTAATTTTACTAAATGATTCGATTAATTACCTCGAACAATCGGCATTGAATAGATTCAATATCTCTATGATTAATACCATAAAACTCAACATTTTAATTTTATAAGTTTTTTATTGATATAAGTAAGTAATTTTATAAAATTAATCAAATTTTAGAATAAAATCAATTATGCATTAGATTTATTCTATAAATCAAATTATAGGTTTATTCCTTTTTTGATCAAACATATCAAAATAGCTGATGAACTGCAGTTGAGATTATTCTTATATGAGATAAAGTTTATCCCTTATTTGATCAGGGCTATCAAATATTGAATGTTTTTATTCACAATTTTAGGTGATATCTATCAATTTTTTACTCAAATCTATCACTTATTTAACTGAACTGAGATTTGTCTTATATTAGCTAAAATTTGTCACTCATTTGATCCGTTTTATACAATAACTAGTGTTTTTATTCAAAATATTAGGTGATTTCTATGAATTGTTTTACTAAAATATATAACTTATTTGAGTGAAACTGCTAAAACATTAATATTTTTGTGCAAAATATTTGATCATTCCTACTTATCAAATATTTTATTGAAATCTGTTACTTATTTTCCTGGATTTGCCAAAAAAAATATGTTTTTGGTTCGAAGGTTTAAGGTTTACAAAAGAAAAGTAGTATTACTGACAAAAAGATCTATTTTTGCATAAAAACATGTTTATTAAAAAATAGAGCTTAAACATATTAAATAACTCAAACATGCCTGCTTCATACAGATGTTTTAAAAATCTTAGTTCTAATATGATACCATTTAAAAGTTTATACTACAATGCCTTAAGTTTTTAACAAGTCTACACATTTCATACTTTTTTAAAAAAGAAACTGAAACATTTAAATAAAGTGAGAGAAGAATATTTTAAAATAAAACTTTTAAATGTAGATACAAAATACCTACTTTAAAACTGAAATATTAGAGGTGAGTGAGGTAAAGTGCGGCCACTCCAGCAGCAGCTGACATATGTTTGTCTGTGAATATGTTGTGAACTCTTGCCTTCTTTCCTCAAAAGCTTTCTTCCATTTGATTTCGATAATATCCCATGACTTTTGGTGGAACTTGAGCCATGTTTTGCTATCTGATGAAGCTAAACCGAGAGCTAAACTATCTGTAAAATAAAGAAAAAAAATTAAAAAAGCCGTTATTAACGAAAGAACGATATTTTGTAATAATCCATTATTTATTTTAAGCCAAAAAAATATAATGACCTCGGTGTTGATAATACAATTTATTGAAATGACAAAAAATTTGACTGACGTTTGCCACACTATAAGACAAGATACAAATATGACGACATTACAGAAGGATGTATTCCTTTACTTCAAATAGTAAATTAATATATCAAAAATGCAATGAGAACAAAAATAAAACGAACAAGTGATAATAAATACTTACCAATGTCCAATGCAGTCTGGTTGTTCATTTTCTTCCGCTTTTTCTGCACCGGAAACAAATTTGCTTTTCTCAGCTATTGGACGGCGTTTTATAGGCCTAGTAGAGACGTCCTCCTGGCGAGCTTTTCCTCTCTTTGTAGTAGCATCATGACTAAAAATTTGCATATGTAATGAAATTATTATTAATAATTAATGGGTTAAAATCTACTTACCGTGCTTTCTCCACAAAAGTTATCTTTAATATCTTTAAAAAAATATACGAAATCTCTTTCGGACATAAATTTATGTTTGTTGACATAGTTTCGAACAATGTCCTGTACTAACATTTCTCGCTTTGTTAGAGTCAGCACTCCAATGTTGCAGCTTTGTATAGTTTTTCGACTCTCGTGGCTTCTGAGATATGATGACAAATCCTAAAATGAAAAGGAAGACGTATCTTTTATCTTTTGCGGGAGATTTTCCCTGTTCCTCCTACATCCCATATCTACGCCTTTGAATTTTAAAAATATTATATATACAGGATGGAGACTTATCCAAACTAAAAACATACATTTTAACCTCAATAATTGCTGAGGCTGTATATCCAACCCTAAAGAAAGGTTTCGAACCTTCCATTAAGGTTGGATATACTCTAGTCGTCACAAATGTTGAATATTTCCAAATTTGTTCCCAAATTTTGAGAAATATTGGCATGGATGTATCCATATTCTCTAAGGTTATATCTTTATTATCTAGACTTTCATCACGATAGCCAACACCATTATCTTGACGAATCTGAGGCAAAATTGTGTTGAGAAATTTGTGGTTCTCGTCTAAATTGTCCATTGTGTGAACTACAAAATGTAAGACAAATAGGAATATATTTGTATTTTCTAGACGCTTTTCTCATTACATTTTTGTACGGACTAATCATTTAAATTCGACCCCATTAAGGGCGGCTACGATTTTGAGAACGTAGTACGTCTTGTTCTTACTTTAAGAGGGATGCAGCGCAAGAACTTACCTCTGTCCTAGTCTCCATCCTCCAATAAGACCCGCTTGTGCTCTTCCCGGTGCACGCACAAACCACCGTACACAGACAATAAATTGTATCAATTATATTAGGTAATAATATATATTTCTACGGAACGGAGCAACCATAAAGAAAGCAATATTGTATATATTTTATCATGTCGACGCGACGCCGACGGGAGCAAATCTGTACCCTGGATACTGCGCCAAACATCAACCTGATCTAACGCGAAAGGACACACATGCGAGCCGAGCACCCCTGTCCTTCCAAATAAAATCAACACAAAAAAAAGAATCGTATAATTCATTTTTTAGTAAAGCTAGTCACTTAAATATAAAACGAACAGAACAACTTTTTATTGGATCTATCGGATGGCGCGTTGAATCATTCAAAAATTGTAATAAACAGCTATTTAATACAATGTTTGACTGATTCAACCGTATCCAACGTACCATCCGATAGATCCAATAAAAAATGTTAGGAGTCTATCGGATGATGTGTTGATTTTATTTGCTCAATCGAAAAAAGGGTTCAACGACCTTATTTTTGTGTTGATTTAGTCAAAAGGAAATAGACATTGTGTAAAAATCGCTCAATGATTGAATTGATTCAGCTTGACATTAGTACAAGTATTGAGGTATTGATAGTAGGTACGGTGCGGGGCAAAAAGTTCGCATCATATGGGAAACTTGGGCATGGGCATGCATTCGTTTTTTGAAAAATCAGTTTTCGACATCAATTTCGCCTTGACTAATAACTTTCATAATTTTTGCAATTGAAATCGAGGGTTTGAAAGAAATATTTTGTGGAATGGTTCCAAAATGTGTGCTTGGTAAATTTAGGGGTTTTACCGAAGTATAAAGTATAAAATGATGGTTTTTGTAGAAAATTCCCGGTGTCCGGTTAAACAATAAAAGTTTATAAAAAAACTAATGGCCGGCCGGTTACCTGATAGACATAAGTCAAGTGGAGCTTTAAATGTGACGTTTTAAAATAAAATGTTGTAGTTATTTTACTTAAATCGTATTATACTAACATGTACTACCTAGTGACTAATTTGCATGATTTTCAAACCATTAAGATGTCTTTGGCGACTCTTCATGTGACTAGTTAAATAAGATATTTTCGAGACAGTCGCACTTCGAGTTAATTGATAATTCATATAAATTTAGGTTAGTTTCCGTTTGATTGTTTCCTCGTTACAGTTCCCAAGCGAGCGGAGCCAGCCAAGGGCAATAGCAGCGAATATTAACTACGACAAGAAGGTCCACTTAAAGACAAGAGAGCACTACAAAGGGATCGTCGTTTAATTCCTTCGGTGCCTGGTAACGATCGGCGAATTTCGCCGCACACAGGTTGAATTTAAATAAAAGCTGGCCATAAACGATATTTTCGTTTGCGGTATATTTAATCAAATTTATGACGAAATTATTTATAGCACTCTAACACTCTATTTGGCTTTGGAAAAACACAATTGATATGTTCTGAATTGTTTGCAGCTCCATGTCGAACTTACGTTATGTTTTTTTTTTATTATTATCACCAAATAAATTTTTTAATAAAGTTTGTATTCAACAGGCTGTTTCAAAAATCTGTTAACGTTTTTAATTAGTTATTATTGATAACAATACTCAAGGTATGTAATAACTAATATTTAAAAGACTTTGATTTTGTGCTAATGATTTCACTATATTTCCGAATACTAATATTCTGACAAAAGACATCAAGAAGAAAATGTTGTCCCCATCTTTTAATATTTAATTAAATTTTGGCCTTTTGGGTGTTTTTAAAATTGGTTAAAGGTTTCGCACAATATTTTTACTGTATATTTCATTCCTATTTTGTAATACAATACAACTAAAAAATAGCGATATTATCTTATATCGAATATTGACTCGACTATATAATTTAGGCGTGAAAATTAACAAAAGGATGAGCTGGTCTATGGCCGCCGCGTCAAAGGTCGCCTGCCAACATGATTGTTTTATTTGTATCATGGCCTGCCGATATCGTTGACATGCCGCCGCGGAAAGTGATCCTTCTTATCAAATAGTTTTGCCCAAATACATAATAAAAAGATAAAGACTGATATACTACACAGCTAACGTGCTAACACTCCGTTGAGGATATATGTTGGTGTTATACCTAATTGTGCAACAACTGAAGTACTGAAGCTAGATTATCAGAAAATGGCGCGTCGAAATGAGGAGCGTTATAAGATCCTTTACACAAATAGTGCCCTATAAAAAATCGGCCTCTCCTATAGGTCAATTCGCATGGCCCTCCGCTCGCTTTGCCCGCTACGGGGGCTCGAAGAAAGGAAACTAACCAGGTGCTAACCCAAACTAACCCAAGACATACCCAAACTAATCCAAGACGTACCCAAAATCAAGAAAAAAACTGTTTAGAAACATAAACTTAAAAAAAATAAAAAAAGGAACGGGGATCGAACCCAGGCCGTCTAGGTGAGACCCAGCTGTCTAAACCTCTACACCACGACACTCCGGAGAGCTCTTGGCAGAAATTGATTGCATCACGAAGACATATTGTAATACGAGATGGATCAACCAATAGGAGACGTCGATTTTTACATAGTGTACTATTTGTGTAAAGGATCTTCAAATGCAAATGAGGATCCCTTATTGGCTAAATTTGTAACGTGCGCAGCTTTCCCTGCTGCTGTCTTGTTTGAGCATTTACGTTTCTCTGTTTTTTTTTGCTTCATATATTGTACGTAAAGTATTTTCAAATGTCATTTAAATTACCCTTAACTCAACGCATTATTAAATTATTGGAATTTTAAAAGGTATATCTGTTGTAAAGTCACCGGTACCGGGTGGGCAAGAAATTGAATAATCGATTAAACGCTTAATATTTTAGCAAACAACTGAATAACCGATTAATCGATATAATCGATCATCGATATTTTCTGAAATATTAATCGATAAGTCGAATAATCGGTAATTTCTTAAAAGTGAATCGAATAATCGATTATTGTCGCCCACCCCTAATCCCATAATATTGTAGTAAGTGAAACTGAAGCTTAAATTTCGGCAGAATCATTATTGCTGATGCAAGACTGATGTTATTATAAAAAGAGGTAATAAATACTTTGGCTGAATCAACAGATAAAAATTTATAATTTAGTTTTAATTTGTAAATATGGCTTTAATATTACCTTGGGATAGTCAGAATATAAGCAAGTGTTTTTGAACAACAGCTGCACTGATGCTTCTATATTTTTTACTAGTTTCGTTCCTATTAGATTAATTTAAGAAAGAAAATGATAACTCTGAAATACATGTATGGCAAAATTTCAGGCCCTCATCAACGCGTTTCTGTCGTCCGGTTAACATTCATTTTGCTCGTGTGACTCCTGAATTAACCTTTGCAAAAACAAAATTTCGATCATCGAATTAAAAATTTAAAACCCTTTTCTTTACAACGAAATAGCCCTTAATTTTCAAAATCATTTTCTAAAACGATTTATGAACATACAAATGATTTTTATACATGATTTTTATCGTTAGTGATAATGGATACTCCCTATATATAAATATAGATGATGAGCAGAAAATTCAACAATTATTTCTCTAAAACACGATATATTAAACGTGTAATACTTAATAACTTGTATGTCTTATTTCTGGTAAACCTTATTATGGCCAGCTTTCCTAGAAATTTGACCAGTGTGCGCCGGGTCCAAAGGTCACATGCCAGTATCATGCTAGTTTTCGCGCGGGGAAGGAGACATACCGTTGACGTGCCGCCGCGGAGAGTGAATCTTCTTATCGTAGTTATTATTCGCTGGCAATAGTATCGAGTTAAGTTTCATCTCAAATATTTGAATTTAACCAATCACAGCAAAACGTACCAACCTGCGCTTTTGATTGTATTCTGATAACACCTCAGCGGAGAAAAAAGGACATGTCATTCTAGCTGGAGACGTAGGTTTGAAAACTTGTGACTTCACTAGTATGAAAATCTAAATTTTCCAGAAATTCCTTTAATTTGCAGCAAAATACCTTAGTAAATCAGTATGGGACATTGTACATAAAATATGTTTACCTATTTATTTTGCCTAATTTGTCTTAGAACCTAAAAATGCAATAATACACTTTGTTTTGAAAGTTGATTTTGGACACTCTGTATATCTGAGAATATTTTCGTTGGAACTTCTTATAATTCCTTGAAATTCTTACATTTAATATTTTTGACAAAAACGTCAAATAAAATAAGGTTTATACATGAACCTATCTAAAAAATAATTAATTTTGAAAAACCTGATTAACTGGTCCAATACATTGAAGGATATAGAACTAATTTTCAATGTTATTGGATTAATAAAAAATCTGTTTAAAACTTATCAAAAAGTTCATAAAAAGTTGTGAAGAGATCAGTCTTATAGCCACTTATTGTATTTATCCAAAAAGGAATCAATTAATAAAAAAATCGATAAAGATACCCAGTCTTTACTCGCTAAACTTTTGGACTGATGTATTTAAAAAGTTGTAGAATCTATCAAACCCGATTTATAGATTCAATACATCGAAATATAAAATCACTTCTAGATATAGTTCAATTTATAAAAGACATTGTAAAACATATCTAAAATTATGTAAAATTGGTAAAATGCCCTCTATCCTATTTTACTGTTATCAATCCAGAGAGATTTTATTGAATTTATCCGAAACGGATTGTATTAATCCTAAGGTTATAAATATTGCTAAATTTAGGACTAATATCCACTAAATGCTGTTTTGTAAATTATATAAAATCGTTTTATGATTTATATCAAATTAATTCTCTCCGTGTAGTCCCTTAAGGTTTATTTTAGTCCCTGCTAATTTTATTTTTTTCCCTGAATTTCATTTTACGCCCCCAATCTTATTTTAGTCCCTGACGGATAGAAAAATTCTACTTTAATCCCCAAAATACAAAAAAAATTGTATATTATAAGCTGTTAATGTAAATAAAAATAAAAATATTATCACACAGTAACACGTCACACTCTTATTAAAAAATTAACCGTTTTCACCAAAATAATTAAAAACACGTACTTACTTACTTTAAATAATAATTAAAGCTTTTTAAACATTATGCATTATTATTTGTTAAACAAACGAACTAAAACTTGGAGTTCGAGGTATAGGTATGGTATGAATAATACCAGATTATCATCTCGATAACTCATAACACTGTCTTAATAATCATTAATATATACTGTTAAATACAAAATGGTTAAAACCAAAAATATTAGCGATATCATTCTAAAATTTAAAAACCAAAAAAAAGTCCAATTAAAAAAATTATTAAAATATTGATATTTTAGAAAGAGCGGAATAGGTCAGGGGTCAGGGGATATTATTTTTCCGGCTTAAGCCGCAAAAGTAATATTCCTGATATAAAAGCAAATTGGGAATAACTTACAGCCTATAATATCCATTGCTCCTATTGCCATAACTATTGATAATAATAAGGTGACAAATATTTGTCTTATTTATAGCATGTCGTGTTAAGACTCCACTTATAGAAAAATTTCTAAATTTTCAAAAAGGCACTGTGTACATTGATTAATTATAAATAAAAGATCAAAAATCGCTACAAATTGTTTTTGCGTATTTTGTCAAAAATAATTTTTGCGAGGAAAAATAAAAATAAAAGTGTGTATTGCAAATTTTCGCCTTGCAAAAACGCAAGGGTTTCATTTCATATAAATATTATTTATCCCTGGCAGTCACAGAAGTGGCAGCACACCGAAAATCGCATCTTGATAATTAAAATATCGACCGATCCCCTGATTCCATATTTAGGTTCAGTAGTTTACAATATAATACTTGCAACTATTCTTGTATTTTATTCACCTGAATTATAGAGGACAGTAGTTATACAGCTACAGTCCTTGGTAAGGTGTACTTAGCGTACGACAAAGACTTCTTTTTTTAAAGATCTTAATAAAATCATAATTTTCGCAAAGTAAATATCTGATTTGCGTCACATCACGATCTAACCATATTTTTGCTGTGTTCATAAACGTGTTAATCATGCTTTAGGCTAGTTCTTGTTACATGAACTCGTGACGGGTGCTTCAATTAAACTGATTGCTTTAACACTTCCTAATTTTTGCTACGCATTAAGTATTGGCAAAGAAAATAATATTGGTAGATTCATATATTATTATATTCGGGTTGTATCAACTTTGTTGGTATACATGGTATAACAAATAGGGGCAAAGTTGCGGACTTAGTAGCGTATTAAAATGCTTTTTAGAACGTTGTCTCTAGTTTTTGAGAAATTTTAAGAAAAACTAAAATTTTGAAAATCCTATAGCTATTTTTCCCTGACTTTACTGTTAAAAATGAATTTCACATTCGTATTTCTGTTTTTTCTCCCCTATAAGGCAAGACGGCATCAATTTATTTTTTCAATACGGAGCTATATTTTTTATTTAATTTTTTAGACGCTTCCGATCTCCCAATAAAGATCTAGGTTTAGGGAATCCCAATAAAACGTAATGCGTTAAGCAGAGATGGAATGATCTTTTCTGCCTGCTTTTGCATTCTAATCATATTTAATAGCTCTAATGGGTAAGTTGGTTACATGATTGGTTTTATGCGGTAGGCAAATTGTATAAATTTTAATAGAAAACACTGGTCCGTATATCAAAAAACTAAATTGATGACGGGCCCCCAATGGCGCAGCGTCGGATTTGAAAACGAAGGATTCCACCTTAACTATAGGCCCATCAGTCTCCTTCCAAGTTTTTCAAAGATATTTAAAGTTGCTATATGCTCAAAAATTTTAGAACTTGCAACAAATATAGAGTTTTTTTCTGGTGCTTATTTAGAGGGACGCTCCACAACAACAGCCATATTTCAGTTAACTAGAGTAATTTTTAGACCACTTAAAAGGCCAACATTTATCATTGGGACTGTTTTTGGATTTAAGCAAAGCCTATAATTGTATAGATTATGAGATGTTGCTATGTAAGGCAGAAAGGTACGGAATTGGAGGTAGTGCTATAAGATGGTTCCAATCTCATCTATCTAATAGAACTCAAAGAATCATAATTAATAATGTAAAATACAAAATTAAATTTAACAGAATGGGGATACCACAGGGGAGCATACTGAGTCTTATTTTGTTTATATTATTTCTTAATTATATAAGTACATTGGAAACTAATTTTTTGATAACCAGTTATGCTGATAATATAAACTTGTTGATTCCGGGTTAGCAAGGATAATATGCACTAAGTTTTGGAAAACTCATACTCTGCGCTTGAAGCTAACTAGTTTACATAAAATAAAACAGTGAAAAAACAAACCTAATCTTGTTTAAATCAAAACAAAATAAGGCTGACATAGATTAAGTTAAGCAGCCAAAGTTTCTCTCTAGAAGCTCAGACAACATTTTCAGGTGTAATAATTGATATAATAGGCACTATACGATAGCTAATCTAACAGCTTCAAAGATAGTATATAGTGCAAATTTTGAGTCTGTATTGTCTGGCATTATATTTTGGAGGTTTTGTCAGACGTGCAGACGGGGTTTGTTGTGCAAAAAAAGTTGTTCGACTAATTAAAAAGCTGGACTATAGGAGTATATGTAGACGCAGTTTTAAGAACTTAAAAATTATGACAGTTTTCACTTTATATGTCTATGATTGTTTGATGTTTTTATTTAAACATAGAGATAAGTTTAGTAGCTCCTACATAAACATATACAACACTAGAAATCTCGACCTATGGTATCCCCCTCATTGGTTAACAATGTCTGAAAAAAAACCTATTATACCTATGGGTATTATTATTTTTTTCTAATAAGTTGCCTAATAGCTTAAAAAGTATCACCAAACTCTGAAATTTCGTGAAAATAAATCTTACAGGTGTTAATGAATTTGACAATTTTGACTCCTGGATTGATACAAATTTTAAATTAATAAGAATAAGAATATATAGATAGAATCGGAATCGGAATTATTCAAAAAATAAATAAATTCCCATGTTTCCTTTATACTAGCATATGGATATCATATTGATACCACTAGCAAGTATATCATATAACATGGGACAATTTTTGTTTTACTATAATTCTTTATTTCCATATTGAAAATAACTCAATATTTAATATATTACTGATATTCATCTAATTGTGTCATACATTTTATACTTATGTAGGTTCAGTGCAATTCCAGCAGATAATGGTTCACGCACACAATGCAGTTTATTTTATTTTTCTATTATTCTCAGATAATTTTAATACCTTTCCTGGCCTGTTAATCACATTTCCTGTGGTTATTATCTTGGGAATTTTGATGCCTCCATCCCTTAAGTACTCCAAAACCTTCTAGTCTGTTACTTTCCTCTCCTACTTCTGACTATACGCAAAAACGATAAAAGCAATATATTATTTAATCGGCACCGCTTTTCAGGCGCTTGAAAAATCATTTTTATTTATTAGTTATCAAGAAACTAACTAGTGAACAAAAAGAGTGTCTAACATCAAGTATGGTTAAAATACACAGGACGATTGGACAAAAGCTAAAATAATTTTAACGTTATACGACGTCAAGGAAAAGTTAAAATAACCAATAGGAGTGTCGTTGCACTAGCACAGTATAAGCTCTACCGTGGCACTAGTGTATTATCGGAAATCTAATGAATGAGACTCCACCCTAGGCTGCAGCGTAATATTCTAACTTTTTCTGTATATATTTGTTTGGTTGAAATCTATTTTTGAACTGAGTAAGTAGTGTTTAACCAACACCCTCTAAACTAGAAGGCCTAATATCTAAATCTAAGATGGTGCTGAGGGCAGGGAGAAGGCTCTGACAACGTAAAACGTATTAATTCATATATAAACTAGTTTTGTTCCTTTTTGACTTTAGCTGGGATGATTAGGCAAGATACTTGGTACTGCACCGGAGTATTACAAATAATCATCAAAAAATTATTTTTTGATGATTATTATATTGTATTCCATATTATGAGGTTTAGCCTGTTGAATTTCATTAGGCCTAAAGCGGAGTTCACACACACTTAAAATATATATATTTACTTTAATTGCCTGCGTTAGACCAAGAACTCGGTCAAGTCAAGACAGTCATTGAATACATTACAACCGGGTAACGTATCCAGGTATTGCAAAGCATTTTTTAGGTAAAAAATAAAGAATTAACACAATTAATTAATATCATATGTTGTGCATGCAATGTTAGGCACAGACTCTAAAAATATAATGCGTATGACTAGTCACTCTCTATAAAAATAAAAACATAAAACACCTGAGTATTCTTGATTGGAACAAATCATTCTTCCCTCTTGATTGAATTGAAATTCACCTTCTTTTGGAAAGGGAAAAATTGCGACTTTTCTACATTTGGGAACACGACAGGTTAATGTCATGTCTTCAATTCACTCAATACTGTTATACACAATTATTTAAAAAAGAATGTTCTTAACTAAGCTATTGAACTTAAATCAAAGCTTAAACATATGTTAATTATTACAACACGTGTCTAAAAGCTTACAACCCTTAATCAATATTCAATAATGTTACAAATAAAAGGTGTTAAGGTAGTCTAAGTAAAATTAAGGTAATAAAATCAAACCTGTGATGTTGCTAGGCTGTAGCCTAAAAAATATCTGTGGTTACCTAAAACTTATTATATGTAGAGCCAAATGGCAGTCAAAGTAAATAAGTAAGCAGGCAGCCACAAGATGAAAACCTTAAGACCTTGTTTGTTTACTTCAGGCAGACTGTATGTGAATATTACAAATTTAGATATTACTAGGTATTATCAGTTTTGAAATTATAATAGTGAAAACACACCTTGTACCAGAGCGATCAGCCCCTAAGTATAAACTATAGTTATTTAATTGTAGAATGTAGAATAATTAGGAAGTATAGTATAGTGTAGTAAGGTTAAGAAAAAGTCTATTTTCATGAGCACAGAGTACTGACCTTGTCATTAATTACCTGCTTTGTATAAATTGTTCACTGAAAATGTAAAATTTCACAATTTTAAGCATATTTTATATTAAAAATTCGAAATATACCCTTTACAGCATTTGGTTTTAGTCCCAACTCGGGTGGTCATATTGGCTACTGCTTTTATAATTTTCAGGGCTTTCTAGTCCAGGGGATGCTGGTTTAACTATTTAATTTATTGGCGCAGGACTAGTCCTTTCTCTTTTGCTCATAATTCCGTCTTAATTATATACGAGTAATTTTTATTTATATACGTATTCATGGTACACTACAGACTTCGCTATAAATGGTAAAAACTACAGCGAAAATTGGAAAGGCTCAAATTGTATCGATTTAAGTAACTAGCGTAGCATATAGATATAATAGGCTGATCATGAGCATAATGATTTTGGCAGCAATTTAGATAATATATATCGTTTAACAATGCGCCATTTAGCATTCGTGATGAATACTATCTCGTAATTTCTCCACAACAGAGGATGTAAGTAATACAAAAACTGTCATATAGCATATGCGCAAATATTTAAAAAAAAAATGTTTTAATGGCCGTAACACAATTCAAAAAAACGTAGCGGTAGTACAAATCGTAAACTGCGTAATTCCATGACAAACATTTACTAGATGTCATTTGAAAGTCGGCTACCATCGAACACGAGTATGCATAATGATGTTTTTAAATACATTATGTGTTAGAGAAATTGCCTTAAATAAATTGGCTAAAGAAAGAGTAATGGACAATGAGCAAGTTCCGATGCAGCATTCGAGTGGACTGGGATAAAAATAGTTGAATTTTTCGATAGCATGCCCAAACTTGTGCCCCACTGTTATGCTTGCTACACCTCAAAGCTCTACTTGGAAAGAGTGATCTACTCAAAACCACAACTGTATAGAGGTTATTGCAAAGATTTTGTAGAAAATATAATACAACCCACGTCTCGAAACACCTTTTCAACCATTTTCGATCAGCAGAATCTATCATTGTACCAGCCGAAAAAGGACAGATGCGATATTTGTGTTGTCTTTGCGACAAAAAATATTTCACAAGAAGCTTGTGATTTGCTCCCTACTTTGAAGGGTGTTGGTCAGTTGCGCGCCGCTGTTAGAAAAATATGAAGGGAGCCTTAATTTCACGGGACAGTTGCGCTGGCTACCTATTGGATGTGGCGCTGATGCTTATACGTAAACCGGACACGCGAGAGGATCTCGCCATGAGGCGACCTGTAATATAAATGTAATTGCTTTTCATGCGTTGGGTTAACTTAGGTTAGTTTTAGTTAGTTCTTGCTGGTTGCGCCCACCGATCTCCATATATGGATAAGCACAAAGCGATCCAAATCATACTGATTCATGCGCCTTCAGATGTAAACAAAAGAGGGTAATTCTGAGACTGCGCAGTTTCAATTAGCAGGTTATCGATCGATTCCACGTGCTTCATCACCGCATGGCCGCGAATAAGCGACAGGTCCGGATTTTAAGAATTTGGAAAAATATTTTTGCCGTTGTATATATTACCAAAAATTTAAGAGCAAGTTAATAGATGATATATTTAACACAAAAATTGCAAGTCATTGGTTTTTAAAAGAAATGGAATAGACCAACCGATAAAATATACAACTTTTGCTATTTTTTCCGAATCTTTCTTTGTTTTGGAGACAAAAAAAAATAAAAACTATTTCTTTCCTCGTCCCTGGGCGACACAAACACCAATTAAAAAATGTAAAAATATGGCAGTAAGTATATAATTATGTTTAAGGAATAAACCATTGATAGGTATGCAAAAAAAATACTACCAAATATTTTGGTACCTACCTAATTTTTACATTCTTTATGTGTGGCATGCATTTTTTTTGTTAAAAACATTAACTAGTTTGCCCATAATGATTTTATGACCAAGAAAATTTGAATGATTTATGCTGTAAAATCTGGTGTAACACAGGCGCAGCACTGAAACTTGTAAATTTTCAAATATATATATTTTTTAAAATCATCCCTTTGATTCAAAAATATTAAAAAATGGAAGCACCTCCTAATAAAACCCTCTTTATATGCGTTTGCCTTAAATTTTACTTTCTCTTTAAGTTAGTCTTGAATAGGTACTACTTTTAAAAGAGATTTGTAATGTTAAAGTATTTTGCATTCACACATTACATACCACAATCTGTAGGCAAGAAATACACCTTTTTTTAGTTTTTTAAAATATGAATTTTTGTTGCATTGAATAGCTAAATAACTTTGGGGCAAAGAAAGGTTTATTAAAACAAAACATCATGATATAAACGTTTTATTTACATTAATTTACATTACGTAGTAGTAGTAGTCTATTTGGAAAAAGCCAATAATACAAAATATGTAGGTAGTATGTACCAAGATACAAAATTCTTAAGACTATACACATGTCTAAATGCTCATGAAAACCTTAAAACATTTAAGAGTAATGAGGAAGATTCCTGAGAAATTAAACTGATTATATTTTATTACAACAGTGAAAAAAAATCGATAAGTATTTTTTTATTTCCACTAAATATGAATAGTACGAGAGCTATGCCAGTTTTTAGTTTTGTATATATAGATATACTATGCATGGTGTGACGTAATAATTCATGTGTATTGTGACGTCATAAGCACATTTCAAGGCGTATCTGCTTCATTTTTCGCCTTATGAAAAAAAGAAAAAACACGTGTCCACTTAGTTTTCATGGGCTATCGAAAAATTGATGAAACTTCCTCATTGTTTCGTATACCTGTTTCTGCTATTTTAATAGATTTTTTAAAAATATTTTACAGACTGTTCTATAGGTTCCACATAGAAATAATCCGTGGGGGAAGCTTTAACATTTTTTTCCAATTTTTTACTCCCTTCTTTTATTTTTTCTTTACCTTTACAGATAGAAAAGACATACAAATTGTACTTTACATTACTCACTACACTTTTCTGTCCTAAATTTTTAAAAGGGGGTAAATATTGGAAAAAAATTATCATTTCTATATTATTGAACCTATATATGTAGTATGTAAAACAATTTTTAAAATTCTTTTAAAATAGCAGAAACAAGTATGGGGAACAATTACCCATTTAAGGATCTAAAAAAAACTGTTTAGAGCATCAAAGCTCCTCAACAAAGTAAATTAAAATCCATCCTACCTATAAGAAGACCCTTTTAATACAAAATGATAAAACTGAATAAACTCACTGCTATTTATGCATCGTGACAGTAAATAAACCCTTTTTAAGATATTATTCCCATATTTTGTATGTAATGCTGCAGTTATCCTTAAAAGAAAATGATACTTACTTAAAATAAGAAATCCCTGGTATTCTACCCTTATTTTGGCAACACCAAATCAAACACCGTTGAGTATTTTCTTTGACCTTGGCAGTTGACGCCATTGTCTTTTAAGGTCTTTTGACTTCAAATCATATTCCTAACGTCTACACCAACTTATACACTAACAAAATACACTAATAACGAACTATTATAATAATAAACTAAACTAGATGTCCAGGAGTAAATTAGTTATTTTCAACGAAAACGATAATATAAACCACTCAGACGCACGTACGTACTTCAATAAGTAAACGAAACGAAACGCCGAAACCCATTACGGCAAACACAGAAAAAAGAATTATTTCAAGCGCAAGCAACAAGCAAGGTCAGAGAAATTTGATAATATTTTTGATTACCGAACTGTAAAAGCTTTATGAGCTGATTTCGTTCTGTCGCTTCTCGGTGTTTGTGCGCATGAGTAAAATTATCCTATTTTCAGTTCTGTCCGACGCAGAACCCGTTTTTTTTTCCCCATGATTGGTACGATTTTTCGACGCATGCAGACGGTTTGTGCTTATCCATATATGGAGATCGGTGGTTGCGCCCCCGCAGTGAGCGGAGGGCCAGGCATGAAGTGTTCAAATACTTGAGGACGAAACGTAACGGGGGTATTGGTATTATATCTAACATTTATATTACAGAGGTACCATTCCCTCGTTTGCGCGCAACTGTCCTATTACCAATCGGGGCAATAAATCCCTAGCAAAAGGTAAAAGTGACCGCGGCGCACTTAATGACCCATGCCCACTTATTTGAACCAGGAAGCATGCGACAAATAATCTGATAATGAAGTTTTTGCTATGGACTTGCAGTCTATATTACTCGCCCTGAAGTCAAATGTAAGTTCGTTTTATTATAAAACTGATCTAATGGGTGTTCACATTACGATTTAAAGCGCCAGCAATATCAGTGCTTTTTGTAGAATGAAGCAGAGGGGAAAGTAACAGCTAATGAATTTGCAACAATAATAGTGAATTTCCTCGAAAAGAAAATTAACGTTAGTCCGAATAGTAAACAACCGCTATATTTTGTAGAGTGATGGCTCCGCTGCCCAAAACAGAAAATCTGTGCTAGCAAAGGCTCTTTTCAACTTGGTGATTGAAAAAGACGCAACTACAAAACAAAAATACCTACAAAAGGGGGGCAGTTCAAAATTAATGTACCGGCTGATTACGTTCTGATATGCAAAAAAGCATGTTTGAAAAATACCTATAAAGTAAGATATTTATCAGATGATTGACGTCGAGGGTAATGTAAATTTGGTTCCACCAGTAAAACCCAGAATAGAGTAGAAGATCCTCAAGTAATTTGGGTTAGACCTGAAAGCAATTAAATACATGAACCAAAATATGTTTTTATATTAAGACATTGTGAATTGGACTGGAAAAACTTTCGAGTCAAGCTGCCTGTAAACCTTAGATACGCATACTTCGACACCTTGCCTGCCTTGTAATGCAAGAATCAACTAAGAAAAGTCATGCGTAAAACGTGTTCTGTCTCACTTTAGATTATTTCTGTTCAATGCTTGCGGGTTTTGTCAGGTATGACGCTCGTGGCTTTTTCTTAGTTGATTCTTACTTTACAGAGTCAGAATTCTCTAAAAAGGAAAAATATGAACATTTACAGCAGGTAAAAAAGTTTGGAATATGATTACCATGCATTTTATGCTCAATTAACCTATATCTAACTTTGTGTACAATATTAGAAAGAGTTCTCGCTTTAGCTTCGGAGCTATGATAGTTATGATACTCTGTTTTTTGGAACTTTTTATTATTATTTTGGTTTATTATTTAGTCATTGGTATATTTTTGTAACCTAATCATAAGCATTGCTGTTGACGAAACCGTAGACAAAAGAAAGTTTAAGCTAGCCTTCCAAATAATTTTTATTTTATCGACTAAATTAGTTTTTAGCTCTCCTGGAAAAGTTGGCAAACTGTACTATGCAATTTACACTATATAGTTTATTTCAGTCCCTAAAGATAGTACATTAATAAGTATTAACCCAGTATGTAAGTATTAAGGACCGAAATATACCCATTAATAAAAAGGACCCCAGTAGTATGAAAGATGGTTAGATCTGACATAGAACGGGTTGATGTTGATAGATCTTTAATAACATTTACTATGACGTGGTATTCGGAACGCTCCTGGACAAGGAAGTTGAGTGATCCATCACGTTAAAACACGATTTATTCTCGTCCAAGCATCACTTGATTGCCGCAATTTTCCAATTGTAGTTAAATAAATTATTTTGCTTGGTGAAATTATAGAGCTTCTAACTTTAAAATAACATCATAGACCTTACCAAAACAAAGGAACTATTATATGTATAATTGATTAATATGTATATAGGACCTTATATCATTCAGTCCAGTCCTAAACTAATTGGTGATATTTTCCACGTATAAAGGCGTCAATGTTAGGACTAATTCAAACTTGGCATGCCATACAGAAAATTATTAGGTTATACATCCAGATATAATAGCGTTAGTTTGGGTTTTATAGAACATAATCTCATTCTATGTATTATATTATTATCGAAACTTGAGCTCCGCTGATAACTCCATACAAAGTCACTGTTTTATAATATTGGCTGTACGATAATGATGCATTTCTCTGTTATCGTTCCCACTGGCACACTCACTTTTGAGCCATTCATCAATAAAACTGATGGCTAAGCCAATAGACATGGTATTTTATTTCACAAACAGAACCGTAAGTTCCATGGAATTATTCTTTGGAAATGACATTACTTCCCAGAGGTAGATTTTAGTTCTTATCTTATTTCAAAAGTTATATTTTAAATACCTAATTATATAGGAGGACATTTGAATAATTCGTTTTTTTTTTTGCCAATAGATATTTCTCTACGTTGGCGTTGTTGGATGCTCAGACTGATAGCTTTCTCTCCAATGATTATATGCAATAATTTCGCCATTCGATAAAAATTTAATTTAAACATTTTCGTCGTTACCGTCTCCTCTTATTAAGACTTGATCATTATCATCAGAGGTAATGTATGTAATAATGTGAGATTTTTTTGTGGGGAGGGCGGAGACGTTGATAATTCCCAACGTACTAGCTCTATATATTTTCTAAATATAAATTTTCATGAAATTATAACTCCCTTTAAGATGACAATATTTAATATCTTACTCGATTCCCATCCATATAAATAAATTTTCACTGGTCACATTAAATATTTAGAACTTGGGAAACTCTTTTATATCTATACTTATATTTATTTTATTATTTCCCAACGAGCATGTCAAAGACTTTCCACAAAGACACATTTTAATTAAATTTTCCTATAAAAATATTTCAAAAGAAAGTACAATATTAGTTTCCTAGAAAAGTATAGTATTCTCGTGGCATGTACAGACTTTATCAGTGCTACTGCGTGCTCGTTGAATAATAACACATGTGGTATTTGCTGCTACGGTACCTGGTACATATAGAATCTGAAAATACCTACATATAGAATAAAACATACCTAAAACATAATTCAAATAAATCATTAGCAACAAACTGACCAATAACACATTAAAAAGTTCTATATTTAGTCTATGCGTTGGTGATAATCAGCCATGGCTCTTCTTAAAACATTTTTAATCATTTTTTATTGGATGAAAGTCGAGATGAAAGTCTTTCATCGGTTAGGACACCATAAGACACGGTCAAAATCAATATGCAAACACAGCACGCTTGGTTTCGAATATTTTTAAAATTTTGGCTTGCCTTGGCTTTATATAAGAACTGAACAAGAACCTGTACAGAAAATACGACATAAATAAAAACATAATTGAAATAAATCACTATATCAACGAACTGACAAATACCACTTAAAAAACTCTATATTAAGTCTTATATGTTCATTTCATTCATTATTTTAAAATCACCCAACTACCAAATTACCCAAACTAACCTAAACTAACCCAAACTACTTTTTTTAAAAGGATTCCATTTGATTAACGCTTTAAACTATAATAACATTAAACTGACAACTCGTGTAGCAGTCATGGCTGTTCATAAAACATTCTTAATAATTTTTTATAGGCTTTATGGTTAAGACACCATAAGGTACGGTCTTCCTTCATGCAATAATTACTATTGGCTTAGTTTAAATTATTTTTAAAATGTTTGGCTTTATATAAAAGTTCTGAATACGAACCTGCACAGACAATATAATATAAATAAAAGATAGTTCAAATAAATCATTATCAACTAGCTGACAAAAACACATGAAAAGACCTATATTAAGTCTATATGCTCATCTCATTCAATATTTTTAAGTGATACCATTTTTTTAAAGGGGGTCAATAATTGTTTATTGCCTTACGTTATTGTTTATTTAATAAAATAAAATTTTCAAGTCGTTCATCAGTCATGGTTGTTCTTAAATTATTTTCTTTTAAATTAATTAACCAAAAAATGTTCTTTAACTGGTTGAAACACTAAAAAGCACGGCCAACATCAACATGCAAAAACTATAGGCTGGGTTTGAATTATTTTTAAAAATCTTTACTTTACATAAATGTCCTGAACAATAATCTGTACAGAAATGCAACATAAATAAACTAAATTCAAATAAATAAATCATTATCAACAAAGTGATAAGTATGTACAGATGAAAAGCAATAATCTATATGTACATACATGACTCTCATTACTTTAAAATGGCCCAATTTTTCTTTGTTTTACATTTTAATAACATTAAATTTTCAAGCCGTTAATCATGGTTGTTCTTAAAATATTATTAAATATTATTAATAATTTAAAGTGACACCACTTTTTTAAAGAGGCACATTTGTTTATTGCTTTATTCTTTGATAACATTAAATTGTCAAGCAGTTCTTCAGTCATAGTTCTTCCATTGATTGAAACAAAAATTATAGGCTTGGTATAAAATATTTTTAAAAATTTCGGATTTATGTTAAAGTGCTGAAAAAAAACCTGTATGGACAATACAACATAAATAATAAATAATTCAAATAAATCATTATCAACAAACTGACAAGTAACATATAAAGCTCTATCTCAAGCCTATGTGTTCATTTTATTCATTATTTTATAGTAATTAAATTTTGTTTTATGAAATTAGCTTACACATAAATCTATGATACAATAAACTTTCCAATTTAAGGACTGAATTTTCAAACTCTGTGACTGGAGGTGTGCTTTCAACATTTTGTAAAAAATGAGCCTTAGTTTATGTAGTTTTTATAAATTGGTATAACGACAAGAAAAATGTTTAGATGAGGCAAATTATATTTTTTCACGATTTTTGGTAAATCCTATAAGTAAGGATTCTGCGTCAAAATAATAATAAAATATATAGACATTAATTTTAAAAACAATACAGCTAGTCATCTTAAACAAACAATTTAAATAAGAAATTTTTATTGCTTAAATACTACATATCTCTTTTCTTTTGAGTATTGTGACTTCATTCTTACAAAATATTTTTTTATAAATCAGTTCAATCCGACAGCTTTTCTTCAAAAATGCGTCTAAAGCAACAGCATCAAAACTGCCACGGATTGTTAAGCAAATTGACAGCATACTATACGGACTACCACCAGCTGCTATGGCTTTTAAATTTCTGAAGGGATCGAAGCATCGGAGTTGGTATTGGTGGACGTCTCTTGGAGGAATTTAAAATTAATGCCGGAGTTCCTCAAGGATGTACATTTTCTCCAACACTGTGTCTGCTCTATATCAACGATCTCCCAGGACAAACAACTCTATTTACAGCTTTGCAGATGACAGCACTCTTATATCCTCATTCATGTCGCGAACTGCAATGAGTTCTGTGCGTTCCCAACGCGAACGAGAAATCAGATTGCTGCCATCGTGGAATGAGGTGAAGGAAACAATGTCCAGCTTAATGCAGGAAAGACTCGAGCAGCTGTCTTCTCAAAAAATGCAAACACCGCAGGACCTTACTTGTCGATGAAAGGACAAACACTGACTCTGGCGTCACCCATAAGCTTGTCGGGCATCAACGTAGAAAACATGTCTTGGCGTAATCACGTCACCAAAATCACCAAGGCAGCAGCACAAAAGCTAGGAGCACTATATAGAGCAAAAAAGTTGTATACATCTCATCAGCTCTTACTGCCCTTAGGGCCCAGATAAGACCATCTCTCGAATACTGTGTCCATATTATGTGCAGCTCGGCACCCAAATACTTCACTAAAGACCTTGATGACCTTGAACATCGAAGAAAAGTGACAGATCTGTCTCTTTACTATCGATACTGCTACAGAAGGTATTCGAACGAGCTGGCACTTACGATTCCGCCCAGAGTTGTGCCAAACAGAAACACCCGTCAGAAACAAGCTGCTTATCAACATACGATTGAGTTGCGAACACCTAGGACGTCGCTCTTGCGGGACTCCTCTGGAATGGACTTCCGAGTTTCCGAGTAATGTCTTCCCCGAAAATTACAACCTACAGCGTTCAAGTCCAACGTCCACCGTCTTCTCTGCACACGCACCGCTCCTTGAGGGGTATAGGATTTTTCTTCTGCGTGTGTGCCGAACAAAAAGAAAAACACGTCTCAAATCCTGTAAAAAGTGCTTTTCGAAAGTATTTGTTTATTGACAGGTCACTTAATCTTTCTCGCATTGCTTAGATATGCGTGAATTCGCTTGTACTACTAGCTGTCATGATTACCAATTAAGGAAATACGTCGTACATGACAAAGTCGTAGAATTTTATAAGCATTCAAACCTTTAAATGCTGATAACCAATATATTCGGTCTGACTATGATTCCTCAAAAGAAGATTCACAAACAGCTCCAATGGAATGGTGCGAATGTTGAAAGTCAACCTCAGGCAATTTGGCTATCTAGAGAACGAACAATTAAGGAAAATTTACAAAGTGAAACGTAGACTCTATCACTGTAGTGCTGTTTGCGTTCGTTTGGGTTGAGATGAGAAATAATTAATTTTAAATAAAGGACCGAAACAGAGCTTAGATGTTATAGTATATTTAGCATTTCCTAATTAGATCACTATTTTAAAGGTTACAATTGAACATACTTGTGATATAACACTAAACTTATTATTATAGCCTTTGGCAGTTTGGAAATTAGTGAGACGTTTTAATAGCCTGCCTAATTGCGGATGCGAGATGCAAGAAACTCTAGAAATACTTTTTCAATGACTATAATAAAATGCCACTATAGAAATTGTAGCAAATCCAACGCGTATTTGCTACGCCCACATAGAAAAGTTATTTACAAAGAAGCATCCTCGCTGAATACGGTCAGTTTATCAACGGCTGATAATGGGAATACTTTTGAAATCCAATCTAGTGTTACAGTTGAGGCTGTCAATGTAAACACATGCGTTTTTCAGAATCCTTATCTTTCCTTTTAAAGTTTGTCTTTGCTTATCTTATCCTAGGCGTCATTTCGCGTAATAAATTATCGAAACGTCAATAGTATTATTTAAATATATGTCCTGTGTATTTATCAGAACTATAACCAGAAAATATATTAAATATAAATGTTTCTTCAACTCTAATCCATGTGTGTAGTTACCGCATAGATACAATTATTATTGTTATTGCCATTGAATGAAACATAAACGCACGATCCATTTAAAAATATGCTTTGCTTTTAAGAGACTCATTCGTTATTGGTATAATTAGAACCTTATATAAGCACAAAAGGGGCTTTAAAGCTAAAAAGCTTTCTGTGACATTGTTGAAACATAAACTCTGTTTCTTGGTTCGGTCATGAAAAGTGTTTGCCAATATTACTTTAGGGATTTAGAGAAATCCCAATATCAATATAGTAACTACAATCCACCAAAACAAATAATCTCCCCTATACGCTGATGTAAAACGTCTTGGCTTTGAACTTTAGCCCTCAGTTGCTACGTCAACACACGTGGTCGTTAAATCACTAACCAGCGGCGTATCTGCTATTTACCCTTCTTTTGAAAATAGTTTATGTACAGCGTGAATAAAATAAAGTTACCACACAAATTTAATAACCTAAGATTCTTTGTACATAAACGACTAAGGGATATTGCAATTTGTCATTCTAAAATTCGACTTTTGGTTAGGGTTGCCAGGTTCGAAAATTGCATTTGCAGGAAAGTTGAAAAAATGCAGGACAGTGATAAAAAATAGAACTTTCGTATTTATATGTAATGATATCAAAAATGTTTTAAATATGTCCAAACAAAATAGTTATACATGATTTGCTAATATAATATTTAATTAACGAAAAATGTAAGCAATCATAACAAAAATAAACTAAAACATATAGCTTTCATTTACAATACATGTAAAAAAGTGATACAAATTATATAAATAAAACATATTAATAAACTTACTCTACAAGAAAATTATTTTGAAAAATTATATTTTTTATTTGAAGCTTAGTCTTTACGTGATCTACTAAAAGCTTGTTCCGACTATTAGTCTAAGCTCTCATGCATAGTGAAAACAAGTCGTAACTTGAGCCATAAATTGAAAAGACAAATTGAATTATTAAAAGAAAAAACAGTTTAGATTAGGATTGGCAAAAAAATTTATTCCATTTTTGAATGGTATTTTTTTCAGTTGTGTATGATTTTTCTAGGGTAGGTTTTAAAACACAAAATTATTCATAAAGGGTGTCAAAATCTACGTCAATCGACAATTCTTTAGCTATTTGTATGACTGATTCATACGTAATCACATTTTTTAATGAAAAAATTTCAAGCTTCAAGAGTAAGTTATTTTGAGAAACAAATTTGGACTCTAAATAAGAAACTGCATTTCCATAAAATAGTTCAAAAGATTCTTTAATTCGTTTTTTTCCGTTTATCATCAAGCATCAAAGCCAAAAAATTTTTCTTCAGGTTCTTTGATAAATTTTATGTCTCGGAGACTTTAAAATTTGAAAGACCTCATAGCAAAGATCTGGTTTTTCCAATTTTTGCTCTGTTCATAAATTATGAAACAGCTTAGCCAGAGGTACAGGATAAAATACATTTTTATTTCTAGCTAGACTTTTATAAAATGCAGGATGTTTGGCGCCCTGCGGCTACCTTCAGCAGGACGGACATGTATGAACCCTGAATCCAGCGACATCCAGGACACCTGGTAACCCTACTGTTGGAGAGAAATTTAGAAATGAAACAAATCCCTATTAGATTAATAGAAATACTGCCATCATAATTTTGTTTATGACGAACCTCATTTTACTAGGAATTTCATTATTTTGCCGAATTTAGCTTTCCTTCAAAAAATGTACCACTGCTCATATAAGTATTTGTTTTCCTTTTTATGCACAAAGAACTTACTGTTTGTGTTGAAAGACATAACCTAGAGATAATTTTTGCAAGAAAAAGAACATAATGGAGATTCGAACAAAGTCATTGGATTAATATCATCTGACCCAGAATTTATAATTATTAGTAAACTTTTTAAGCAAAATAATATTTACATTAGCGATTCTGAGAGTTATCTAGATGAAAACCTACCATTAGCAGTATTGACTAGTAAACAACTAAAAAACTGATTGGTGGTCCAAGCAGTTGATTACTTCAGTGGCTCCCTTAGATTTACCACCCAATAATCTTACTGCCACTGGGATCAATCCGTAACAAGAAATATTTTCACGGACGAAACATTTGCGACCGAAATACAAAAAGACAATCAAAATTTATCGGGAGATATTGCACTTACAGATATGGAGCAAAATAGGTATATTTGTATTTAGTCTAGCAACATAGTTCTAGTATCATCTCGAAGTCAGGAACTCGGGAAAGAAAATGTTGGCATTTTAAAATAATTACGTCGACAAGGAAGAACTAGAGGAATCAGTTAATCTTTCGCCAGAAAAAGTTACCTGAGAAATAATTGATGAACCTGGACTTTCTTCTTAGAGTGCCATCTTCATTATTCATTGAAGGTTGGCAACAGTCTTGGCGAACTTCTCACGATCTTGGGCAGTTCGAAATAGGGAGTGAGCATCCATGCCTGTCCAATCTATGATGTTTTTTAACCGGGAATGTTTCCTCCTACCTATGCCCCGGTTGCCCTCAATTTTCCATTCCACTATCAATTTTAGGAGTTCGTATCTATTCCCAGGTAGGCTGTCTTTCGTTCTTCGACTACGTGAACTAATTCTCTCTTGCACTGCGCTTGCCTCAACATCTTTTCGTTTGTGACACGTGATATCCAGAGTATTTTGAGAAGTTTACGAAGTATCCACATCTCAAGGTCTTCTATTCTATTAATGGTGCTAACCTCCGGGTCCATGCCTCACATCCATACAACAAAACTGAGTATACATAACACTTCACAAATCGACATCTAAGACTCAGACGCAGAGTCGAATTACACAGGAATGACCGCATTAGGTTAAAAATGGCTTTGGTCTGCTCGATTTTAGATCTAATTTCTACCTCTGGATCTAGGTACTTACTTTAAGACCGTAACTATCTTCGACTGCAGTAAGTTTATTTAACAAGCGTTGCGGGGTTTCTGGACTAGCCGCTATTACCGTGGCGTTATCAGCATACCTGAAGTTGTTTGTTAAGCATTATACCGTTGATCTTAATCCCATCATTTGTGTCTTTTATTGCCTCTTCAAAAATCGTTCGGAGTGTAGATTAAATGACATTGGGGATAAAATACAACACTGTTAGACACGTTTTTGTATGGTTGCTGGTTCAGTTTTTTACTATAGCTGTTTGATCCCAATACAATTTTTTAATGATTGCAATTTCGTTTTTATGTAGACACCTTGACTCCAATATTTTTAAGAGTTCCACATGGTCTCTGCCTCTCATAGTCTATAAAACATGTATATACCTTCTTTTCCTGGTCTCTACACTTTTGAAGTAAAACCTTCAAGACAAACAGTGCCTATCTAGTTCCCATTCCCTCAAAAAATTGTTATAATTAAATGAATGATTTTAAGAAACAGTTTGAGGAGATGACTCAAGCTTATAAGCCTATACTCATCGCATCTTTTTGCGTTTGCTTTCTTCGGAATCGGAATGAATTCTGACCTTAGCCATTGCCGGGGAATCACATCGATGGAATAAATTTTTTCTCCGATTGACAGCAAATATTAATTTTGCAGACATATCAATCAGCAAAGTATTACTTTTCCTGCCTTGGCAGCAAAGTAAGTACTTTCCTGCCTAGGCAGCAAACTGATTAGTCTCCATGGGAATAAAACGTTTGACATAAGTTGTCAAACTATAATTATTATGGACATATACATTTCCATAGCAACCAACCGTTCCAACAATTGCGATGTCTATCAAATAAAAAGATTGTGGGAATTGTAATAATTTGCAAATATACAATATACATATATCATTATAAACAATCGGAGAAAAAATTATATGTTCAACTCGGCAGCAAAGTAGATTGACTGCCTTAGCTGAATTCCTAGCCTTGCTACGCTCGGCTATGAACTATGAGCCGCAGCAGTCAATCTACTACTTTGCTGCCTAGTAAAACAAATAACTATTGTTAAAAAGCCGAACCAGCGAATCTATGTGTTCGTCTTCTAGAAGTTCTATTATTTCTATATGAACTTGATAAGGTCCCGGAGATTATCCGATTTTGCTGTTCTTTATTGCTTTTACAACTTCTTGTTTCAGTATTTTAGGAGAACTCTCATGATCTCTGGTTAATTTGAATTGGCATGGTTTTACGCTTTTCAACAGCTGCTCGATGTAGACTTGCCAGTGTCCCTGGAGAACTTTGATATCTATAACTGCCTTATCGTTATCGTCAATTAAGGTGTACGTGTTAGGTTTCTTGTTTCTCCCTGCCACTTCCTTTATTTTCTTATAGCGACTCGATTTCCTCACATTTTTTTTTTCATCCACTGTTCTTTGGCCATTCTAACTTTCCTCTGAATGTCCTTGTTAATTTTTCTATACCTCTGTAGGTTCTTATTTTTGTGTTTTCTTCTTTCTCCCATCAATTGCAGTATTTCGTCTGTCATCCAAACTTTTCTCTTCCTTCTGTCCTTGGTTCCAATTTCTTCTTTTTCTATGTTACTCAGTATATTATGTATTTCATTCCATTGGTCTCATGCATCACTCATGAAGTTGTTAGATGTTATCTGAGAAAATTCCTCATTTACTCTTTCAAGTGTTGCAGGATTCTTCAGGTCCTGGATATCAACAGAAGTGGCGGAAGGCTTTTGAAGGATTTTCAGTTTTACATGTAAATTACCTATTAACAGGTTATGGTCGTTGTTTATGTCAGCTCCGGGGTATGCTCTTACTCCCTGTATGCCATTTCTGTATCTACGATTTATTAAAATAAAATCTATTTGATCCCAGACAATATTGTTTTCATTGTGCTGAGGTGATTGCCAGGTATAAAGTCGACGAGGGGACAGCTGAATCCAGGTATTGGTAACTACTACATTTTCTTTTTGACAGAATTGCACCAAAGTATTTCCTCGTAGGTGTCGCTGTCCTAGGCCATATTGGACCTAGTGGAATACAAACCAAGAAACGTAAAGTCATGAAAATATATATCTCTCCTAGTTCCTCTGATTCACGAACTAAGCCAGTAGTTGATAATTTATCTGACGAAGATCTGCCATTAAACTGCAAGGCTAAAAAGCCAATCAATGAAAATGCCCAATGCATTTTTGTCAAAAAAGCTTTTCCATGAGCCGAAGTAGAGAAGTATGGGTGATGTCGTAATTTCCAATGAATGGGCTTGTACCAATGCAGAAAAGTGGTTTTGTTTGTGATTTTTGTAAATCCAAGATATCTTCCTTTGTCTGCCTGTTCTACAATTAAATTATTTCAGTAATTCAGTATTTTGCATATGTTTAAAAGGACGGTGTGTGATGAAAATGTTATTATCAATTACGCAACACGTGGGATTATTTTTAAAATTTATAAAAATAAAATCAATTATGCTTATAGGATTATTATTATATTAAAAGAACACTCAAATATCATAAAATAAAAGAATATTCAATTTTCCAAAGGATAAGCCTACAGTATAGAAATCAATTTAACTTTCTGTTTGTTTTAAAATTTTTGTCGATTGGTATCGAATTTCACTTCTCTTTTACACCAGTTTTGAAATATCCATCAACGGATAAATTTCAACCATCGTCTGTCAGATTTGGCCTTTTGACAATGAATACTATTGCTACTTTCAACCAATCAGAAGATGATGCGAACATTTTGCTCGAGTACAAATTATCGATACTATGCTTTAGTGCAAGATTATCAGCATTTCTAAAGATTACTTACTTAAAGTTTTCTGGAAGTTGAGCGTTAGAAAAACAAAGTTTTAGCTATTTTTTCTCCTTTGTCAGAGGTTGTATTAACTGAATCGTTTATGAATTATAATCCGTGCATACAGGGAGAATATCTAAAATTTTCCGTCAATCGTCACTCATGAAAGTTGAATTGATATTAATTTTTCTTTTTGTACTTTTAGTACTATATTTCGCTATGTTGCTGCACCTAAAATGTTCCTATAGTTGTATGAAAAAAATAAGAAAATAATGTTAAAGCCAAATCGTTAGAAGTGCGGAAGGTCAATAAAAGACAGATAGACTTAAAGAAGGAATAGAATTTGAGATTTTAAAACTTCTCTTAAATAATCTAAATAATATTCAGAAAACAATAAAGAATACAAAGAATAAATTTACTTCAAAACTACCTGCTGAGGCTAATGCTGAAAACGTTCTAAATAATAATTATGTTGTTGAGATCAACGTGGCACAAAATATGCTTCAGTATGAAAAGAGACTGCAGCCCTGTGGATAAAAGAAAATTTGATTTATGTTACATTTTTATGCTTAATCCTCATTGTTTTAATCAAAGCTGTTTTGTAGCGAGATTATAAAATTAAGCAACTACCATTATACTTGGTTTTGTTATTAGAGATACGAGAAGAAACTAAGGGCTTTCTGATTATGATATTATTATTACCATTTATGTGAAATTTATTAAATTGCGAATTCGTCGTGGTTGTGAATTGCAATTAAATAAATTTGATTTATTAACTACATTCATTACGAAAAATACTACAGATACTTATTTCACATTTGTATTGAGAAGTTTGGCTAGCTGCGAAGAGTGCGAACCCTGCCAACTCCCATCTTTTCTTAAAGTTTTTAAATCATGCTCAAGTCTATTAACGCACATCTGGAAGTAAATGCGTGCAAATCTAACTTGGCCGTTAACGTTCGCCCCATAGAAAATCATCACCGGTTTTATATAACTCGAGCAAACATGATGCGCACGCCCCTGGCCGACTCAAAACGAACAATAAGGACCCAAAATCGCTCCAGATGTTCGTTTCGGAAGTTCCCCGGCATTCCGTCCAAAGCCGACCGAGATCCGCGACGTGTCGATAACAAAACATCGTCATCCCAGTGTGCCATGCTTGTGCACTGATTTCTTCTTCTTCTTTTTCACTAACGTTCTTTTCGGAGACCAGCTGCTTGATTCTCATAGTACTCGTCATAGGTCGGGGTGTATTATCCGCGGTCACGTTTTTCAGACTTCGGATGCTGAGAGTGCGAATAGTGTGTGATTTTCCTGCAACTTTCAAAGGTATTTATATGCTAATTGATATTGTTTTTACATAATTGTAAGCACTTTCAAGACGTAATAGTTGTTGGTAACGCTGCTTATAATAATTAACCATTTTTCATGTTTTTTACCATTTTTCGGTTTCTTTAAACGTTAATTATCGTTAGCGTTAAAATGTTTCTTGATCGCTTAGCTTAAACGCTGGCTGGCCAGGTTCTCATTTTTTCGGCAACTGCTGCGTGCTCACTTTTAGGACATATAGATAATGCCAATGGGTTGCCAACCGTCCTCCATCCGGGAGAACAGTCCTTTGAACCTAATTGTCCTCTGTTCTCCGCAACTACTGCGGAGGACGAAGTTTGTCCTCCTTTAACACCAGAATATTTTAACATTCAAAAAATTGGGAAATGCAATAATAAAAATTATGAGATTTTTATTTATTGGCGCGCAAGCTCTCTGGCAACGCATGCAGAACAAATTATTTGACGAATTTATATCAATTAAAGAAACTATTTTTAAAACTACTATTAGGCATGCTTGCCCAACTAGCCAAAAATGGTTATTTATTTTTCAATATATAGCACGTCTTGAAAATGTGTTTTTTAAATTAATTTTGCTCTAAGCATTCATGGGACTTCTGCATTTCCGGAACGAATTTTTTCTTCAATAAACATTAACTGCCCGGCTGAGAGAAACAAAGCTTTGTTAGATTTAATAAAATCAATTCGCTTTGGCTCTGCTAATTCCGAGAGCAGTTGCCTAGTTTTATAAAATCATTAAATCGAATAAAAAACTTTTGGATGCTGCTAATTATTTTTGAACATAATCCCATTGGCTATAAAGAAATTTATATTGAATCACAGGAATCACAGCAGATCCTTGCACTCCTTACCTATAAACAGCATTATGAATTGCATGCATTTGAATTACGTATAAGGACCTGCGCGAAAATTTCTATTTTCACTTTTCTTTAATGCAACTAATTATGCGTAATGGCCGCTTTACATTCAATAATTTTTCTTATATAAAATTTTAAATTCAAATGATAGTTTTCATTCTCTAAGAGAAAATGTCAACTGAAGAAAAATGTGATTGATCAGCTGTTTCTGATATTTATAGAAATATAGATACATTTTATTCCCAACTTTTCACACATGTGAGCCATAATCGAAATGATCCATAAACAATTAGCGAAGTTATGCCATATGTCTTCTTTAATGCTTAATGCCATGTAATAGTATATTATTTTATATGGAGGAAAAGTGATACTTTTCATGGCGCGCTCGTGTTTAACAGCCGAACGGAGTGAGGCTGGTAATAGAGAGCAAGTCATGAAAAGTAACTTTTCCTCCAAATAAAATATGCTGTTTTTTCTTCAAATGTCGACAAATTAATGCAAAAACATATCTTTTTAATAGTAATAATATCTAATTATTATTAAAGATAAGTGGGTTCGCAAGGCGGCTTAGACCGCAGTCGGTGACCAGGCACAGGTTGTTGCTATTGTCATGTAACATAAAGCTGTCAGTGGACCCTCTCAACAATAATTATTTTTTTAAGATTGCGTCTGCGATTGCGTTTTAATTCCGTATTGATAAGCAGTTATTGAGTAAGTTCGATTAAATAATAACCAATTTGTTCCTAAATTAGTGATTTTTAGAAATGCAGTCACAAATTGGGTGATAAATACAAATTGTAGTTTAATAAATTTTGAGTTGTTGACGCTTATTTTGTTGTCTGTTTGTATTGTATCTATGTTGCTATGACAACACTTTTACCTCCGCCGGCGGAAAAGTGAAAAGTAAAGCTCCGGCGGAGGAAAAACGAAACTTCACGGCCGCCTACACAGTCGAGTAATGACGGATTTACTGACGTTTGAAGAAAAAATTCATTAGTGATTGTGTGTCAACGTTCCTAATAGTCTGTAAGTAAAATAACCATTTTGGGCAGATGTCTTTTTAAAAAAACCAAAACTAAACTACTTTTGGCACTTGTGACAGAATAATATTCTCTCGCAAAGGAGCCTGAAATTAAGGAATAATACAAATCGCAATTGCTAAAACTGATCTAAAACAAGCCCAGTAACTATAAAGATAATAATCAACTTACATGACTAATTTCAGATTTAATTTCATTTAAGGATTAACTGAATTTAAAAGCTCAGTACATGGAAGCTAAAGAGATTGGCTGCGTGCAAGCTTCTGATAAAACAAAGGAATCACTATATTTCATGCAAAATTTAATTTTTTGTAGAATCGTAGCAGAGCGCTTTCGGCCTAATAGGCCACCCTCAGTGCTACCCTTGGTGCTACCTGAAAATAAGGAGACAACCTGTTATTGAAATTTGAAAAGGTTTAAACATTCTTCAAACCATTTTTAAACTGCGTTATATGTGCATGTGATAATAGACACGTGGAAATCGGTTAGAGCGTTCATACAGCTGACACAATTTACGACTGCTGACAATTATTATTGATATTGACTATTAAAAAACGAAACATATTGAATCAAATAATAATAATAATAATTACATAACCTGTGTTTTAGCGGTGATATTGTGGAGTCTCGTTACATTTATCACCATTGATAGTTGATAAAGGTCGTGCTGTGCGCATCTATCACCATTGATAGTTGACAAATGTGTGATATGCGCATTCGCCAGCAGACGCTGTTGGGTTGACAAACAACTAAATCTTAGGTTATGGTATTTCAAATTTGGTGTTTCTCTGTTAAAACGCCACTAAATTAAATTAAGTTAAATTTTAAATGAAATTAAATTTCTGTATTAACCTATTTTAATGTTGGTTATTTTCCCAGTTTAGTCTAGAGAAATTTTATTTATTAATGTTTATTTCTTAAGTAATGTTTGTTTAATTTAATTTACTTTGTAATTATGTTGTATATTGGTTTGGAGGATATCTCTTTGTTGGTCAAGTTTTTTACCTTTTTCTCCAACATAGTTTTATTGAAAATATCCATATAGAACCTCTTTGGCCCTTGTCTCAGGATGTAAATTACCTCGTAAATTACTACTCTAAAATCGGAATTATAAAGGCAAATTAAATTAACAGGGATTAAAATAATTTAAATGGTCGTCGACCTCATTTCAAATTATGCAATTGAAAATGTATGATAATTAGACTTATGAAACAAATTAATAATGTGATATCGACCATGTTGTTGTAAAAGTGACAGAATTATTATTTTTTCATGAAGGAGCCTGATATTAATAATACAATACAATAACAATGAATAATACAAATTAATAGTAATTTGGCGTACGCTAAAAATTTATGTAAAACAAGCACAGTACCTATAAAGGCGATAATCAAGTAAGATAATAATTAACTTCATATAAAAAGTTCAAAACATGGAAATCGATTAGAGCGTTTATATAGCTGACATAATTGAATTGAAGACTTAATTTAAAAGACGGTTAAATTTTACCTGATTAAATTAAATTAAGTAAAAATCACTCTGCGCATATTGCCTATATGTCAAAACTGCTGCCAATTGACATTGACAATTACAAACGAAACATATTATCTCAAAAAATTTGTGGGTGCTTAAGACCACACAATAGAAGTGAAAACTTCAACAAGAAAAATTGTTGAATGCCAGAATTTCGATCCAAACATTCGTTGCAGAGATACGGCCGAAAAACGGTTTCCCCCCAAATTTCCCCCTTAAATTAGAGCCCCTGTCCCCCCCGTATGGTCTAAGGAGCGCGCACCTATCACAAAAATTTCGATCCCGTTCTCCCGATTTTTTTTTCCTTCTCCCCCTTCCCCTGGCCAAAGGATTATTTGCCACTGTATATTCTTAAATAATGTTTAATTTAATTTTCTTTGTAAATATGTTGTGTGGGGGGTTCAATTTTTTTACCTTTTTCCTCAACATAGTTTTATTGAAAATATCAATATAGAACCTCTCTGGTCCTGGTTCCAGGGTGTACATTACAAAATTGCTAATTAGGTGACCATAACGAAGCTTAAAACCCTAAAAAAATAAAGAAAGTGCTTTAATATTGGTATATAAAGACTGATGTATTGCTTCAGTTTTAGTTAACATTATTAACACTTGGTTACATTTGCTAAAAACTGAAGCTGACAAGGGACACTTAAAAATGAACTAAATCATCAAACGAAAATCATTTATATCATATCTACATAATACTTCCTTATAAATATACAGCACATTATTTACCTAATAACACCTCAATATAATACAATTGGAACATAAATCTGTAATTAAATGAAATTATATTGTTCTTGTAATTTTGTCAAAGTCAAACTCGAAACTTGTCACAGAACATAAGTTTTTTAATGCTTTGCTATTCTGAACGTTTTAGTTGTATTTCTAATAATTTTCGTTTCTACATTCCTCACTTTCCTTCCACATCGGACAAAAATTTGTTCCTCAAAATGTCAAGTATTATTTTCAAGTTTTTTAGGGTTTTCAGCTTGGTTAGCGTCACTTCTCTGTATGAACCTATTTTAATGTTGGTTATCTTCTGAGTTTAGTCTAGTGAAATGTATATTCTAAAATAATGTCACAGATTTAATCTGTGATAATGTTTTATTCAATTCATTTTTTAAATATGTTCTATATTGTTGTGGAGTATATATCATTGTGGATTAAATTTGTTACCTCTTTCTCCACCATAGTTTTATTGAAAATATTATAAAACCTCTGGTCCTAGCTTCAAAGTGTAAATAACACAAATGCTAATAAGGTGACCATAACAAAGCTTAAAATTCTTTAAAAAATATAAAGAAAAGGTTCTAATATTGTTAAATAAAAGTTGATGTATTGTTTGAGTTTCTGTTAACATTATTATACATTTGCTAAAAACTGAAGCGGGCAAGAGACACTTAAAAATCAACTAAATCATTAAAGGGAAATCATTTAATTTTTCCATATACATAATACTTCCTTAAATATGCAGCAGGATTACAACTCTTGATCATTTTGTTCAGATCCGTTTTTTATTTGTGGGAAGTGGCAATTGTGGCTACATATTGAATAAAGAACATATGAAGATAAAGTTTCCCAGTCAAAAGCCTATGAGTGAGTCAGAAATTTAGAGGTACTCTTGCGAATGGTTTGATTTCTTCTTATTCTAGCCGAAAACCCCCAGTGCCTCAAAAAAATTAAAACACATTTGATGATGCAGGATATCTTCATATAAAGGAAATCTGCCTTCGTTGTGCAGGTTGCAGTAAGGCAAAAAATCAAACAAACTCAAATATTATTTTTAAGAAATGTAATATTGCCTTATGCAAGTCATGTTGCAAGCCTTTTCATTCTAAATAGTCATTACAATTTCAATTATTATAAACAGTGTAGTATACCCCCAAAAATTAAAACTTTTTTGTTGTTCTAAAGGAACCTTGTTACGCGCACTACTTACTATTAATATGTATAAATATTCAGAATAACAAAAATGACAAAAAGTGAAAAAGTTTTGCCAAAGGGTTAATTAGCACTTTTACAATTCGCACCCTTGGGTCCAGAACCGAAACGGTCCTATATTCAAATTTTCAATAGGGCTGTGGTAAGGTAAAAGATAAAAGGCCTAATTTACTTTGTTTTTATAAATTCAACTTGATATTGATCTGGAATTTAAAAAATATATCTCTCTTCTCAAATATTTCTAGATTCCAGTACTTTGTCGATATCACATTTTAATTTCATATGTACAGGATATTTTCCATTTAGTTAGTTCGGCTTTTTCTTCCTTAACTATTGAAGATATATACAACCTTCGAAGAGAAAGTTGTGCAACTTTTTACAACCTTTATTTTCTTTAGGAAAAATAATATTAACTCCGTAAAATCGAAAACTGACCTAACCTAACAGTACAATAGCTGTCCATGGTTACTTAGCTATTTTATTTTGGTATTTAAGTAATGGCAAACTTTGGATACTATATCACTGAAAAATCTGTATAATATTTGATAACATATTTCGAAAACGGCTTATCCAAATATTCATTCTAAGAATGCTTCGAGTAAGCTGTACTACTTCGATGCGCTTTTGTCAATAGTTTTTTAATTAGTCCTCTGCATACAATTTATTTTCGCTTCATAATTTTGGTTAATTGAAAACTTATAGCTATTTTACTAAAACTTGTTGTTTCTGTCCTTCGATGGCACACAAGTCATTGGCTATATATAGATGTCATTTTATCTTTATGTATTTTAAGCCAGATTTGAAGTTTCTCGATAAATTCGAAAAATGTGATGTTTTTCAGATATTAAACAAATTTCGTTAGAATTACATTCTCGAATCTCCTTCTTATCTCAATATGTACAATTTAGACTTTCAAACATAGTTGCTCTTAAACGTGCCATACGTGTCTCGAATAAGCCAACTTTCAGTATTTGGGCTTAATTTTCAGGTCTTGAAAACTTCTATTTTTAGAGAATTTAGACCCATGTTAGCTTTATTGTTATTTTTCTGTATTAACAAAAGTAACAAATATGATGGTTGACGCCATTCTTGTAAATAGCAACGGAATAAGTCATCCCCGCTGGAACAATAACTATTAAGGGATGATACAACCGTTTATAAACATTGACCAATTCTGAACACACCAGACTGACTGAAAAAGTGTTAAAATATTTAACTCTAGGAAATCAAAAATTTAACCAGAGCAGATACTAAATTTAACACACTCTGCGATTGTTCAGTAATAAAATATCTGTATGGTCCATTTTACAAGAAAAGTCGCTAGAGTTAGTTTTAAAGAACCTGTATTTGTCTTTTCATCAAAGAATGGACGTATCATAAAAAATAAATTAATAAATAAAAACCGTTTTGGCATGTTAGTCCAAGTACTCGACCCCTCTTTTTAAAATGCCAAAATTCGTATTCATTTCAATTAGATCAAGCGTTGTAAATATATTATTGGAAAATATATTTTAATGATGATCATATTTATTTTTTATTTGCACCGTTCATAAGATGATATGAATTGATAGAAGATTCACTTATCTCATTAAAAAAATCAGAAAAAAAAACCTCGCCTTTCCTATTCCTTCAAATATTAAAGGTATTAACAAACGACTAAATCAATTTTTTCTAATGTCAAAAATTCCAAACCAATTTTGTTTTTCTAGATTCTCGATAGAATTAAAATTTTGTATCTTTGCAAGGATTTTATTTCACTCCCTATAAGCTATTCGAAAGATATAGTGTTTAAAATTGCCTTATAAATTTGCATAGTGCAAGCCTCTATATAGCAGTGTAGTTAGTTGGCCTAGAAATATTTCTAAGTTTAATAGCTAAAAGAAGTGATATTATATTTATTGGACGAGCTGTTTCAATATGAAACCCGCAGCAAATTGAATAATTCAAATATATACAAATATGCACCGTCTTGCCAGTCTGGACAAAAAAATATATGTTTGAAATACGTATCCGGGTTGCATCACAATTTAAAGTTATAGCTTTATTTACAAACCAAATTAAAAAATATCCAAGTCCATAAGTTTACATTTTGAGTGACAAAGGTCGCATTAGGTTGGCATACTTTCCACAAAGTATACTTCATTCTGCATATTTTTACTAAATTTATGCCATTGTATCGGCGTATCATTAACATAAAATATGCCTTTTTATTCAATCTACAAGCGTTCTAAAGTTTTTAGTGCTGAAGTAGGAAAATATTGGCGAGGACAGTAACCCAGTATATTTTCCTGAGCATTTGGGGTTTAGGGAGCACTAGTTTTCCCGATCACAAAATCAGACAGTGAAGAGTTTGAACCCGCACTTGAAATTCTTGTTTTAAAGATTTTGCTTTTTTCAAAATTATTATCAAGATAACGATGTAACAAAATTTACATTATTAATCCACGATTGTGCTAAACGTTTTTCAATTCGGTAATTATTTATGAAAAGACAGGCAGGCAGAATATTTGCTCGGCAAATAAAAGAGGCGTACATGGGGAGAAATGGGGCAAACAATGAAGAAAATGCAGTTAAATGTGTTTCGGGATTTTAACCAAATTAAAGTAAACTATTCTGTAGCGAAGCACATTCCGGGAATGTACTTCTGGGAAGCGTAAAAGCCCGTCTAAATTATTTTCTGCAAAGTCCGAGCTCAAAGGCTTTGTTCGCCGTTTACGTTTACATTTACGCTGAAATGGAACACTCTTCGAATTATGTTTTTGCCGGATGAATATTAGGAGAGGTACTTCAGATGCATATCCTTTAAAAGTAGAAGAGACAGTACAAGTCCTCATGGTTTTTAAATATTGGAGAAATAATGTTTAGCTTAGAGAGGAAACTTCACCTTACAGCAATTGCACTATTTTTTCATATATTCAAATATTTCTTATATTAGGTACTCTTAACATGAGATGATAATTTTGCCCAGTGAATTCTCAAACTACAAACGTACACCTTTAATAATTAATAAAATGTAGACGTATTATAGATACAATGATAAAAATTAAAATTGGAAATAGGTGTTTTAAGTGAGTCTCGTGAGTCGACGTGACAATATAGGCGCCATTTCTCTGGGGCTTTTTGTCGAGTAGAGGCCAGATAGTTAGCGGGTGCTCTGGGTTCTACAGACGAGAATTTCTGTAATCATATAATACATAATGATTTTTCGTAATATTTTTTGTGTATTTGGGTTATCTGTAGAATTTTGAAAAAACTAAATTAAATGTTCATTGGTTTGACTTCTTCTTTTAAATATTTAAATATTGATCTTTTCATGAACAGACAACAACTTTTCTTAATTTAAAATGATCCATTGCTTTTTCTTGGATAGGTTCTAGGCTTTCTTCTGAAATCTTATTCATTACGTATTGTAATATTACGTATATAGACATTTTTCATAAGTTTTGAGTTATATTTTTTAAAATACGATACTTTTGCTAGGTAACTAGATTTTAGATTGCTAGGGAGTCATTTCGGCTAGCAGCCCGGCACTGCTACCTTTACAGATATTTTGTGCATGACTCTACAACTTAATTTGTGTCCAAGAGGCGTAGGCTTCTTCCTAACGAAGCTATTTTCTTGGGAGGTATAGACGACTCACTTCTTGAGGTGATAGCTGTACTCCTTCAAGGTACTTAAGCTTTTTGCAGAGTTGGGTTGGACAGTGGCAGAGTATAGAAGTTCTGCGGTTTTAGTTGCATTATCGCAAAATCTGCATTGGTCGTCTTCTGCTTTGCCTTTTGCCTTTAAGTGGCATTTTACCCAGCAGTGTCCAGTGAGCAGTCCGGCGACAGTTCTAATATCTGCTCTGTTTATGTCTAAGAGCTGTCGCAGAGAGGGTGATAAACCTTTTCGCCTGTCTTAGTTTCCAGTAGGGCGACAGTTGGTATTTTTACCATTTGTTTAGTTCTTCGGTGATGTGGTTCTTCATAAGGCTATAGTAGAACAGTAGGGCTCTAGACTATAATATGGTGTCCAGCTTTTTCTTTCGCAAGGCAGTCTGCTTTTTCGTTGCCCTCTATGCCTCTATGGCCAGGAACCCACATTAGAGTTACCTAATTGCGTGTTGCTAATTGTTTCAGGGTTTACTTACATTCCCAGACTAACTTTGATGCGCACTTGAAAGCTTTTAGAGCCGCCTGGCTGTCTGAGAATATGTAGGTGTGCTTTCTGTGTGAGGCACTCTTCTGCACATATATTTATGGCAAGCACTTCCGCTTGGAAGAAGGTTATATATTTGCCTAGCGGTTTGGAAAGCTTACAGTTTGGACCTGAAATGCCCAATCCTACTCCTTTAGCTAGTTTTGAACCATCTGTGTACCACAGCGATGCGTTATCAGCCTGAGGTAGTTTTTTACTCTCCCACGATTGGCGGCCATCAATAACCACTGCGAATGGGGCATCTAGGTCCAGCATGACCGTCGTTTGGTCACTTGGCATACTCGCATTTTCCAGTTTTATTTCTTCAAAAATGCGCAGTTGACCAGTCAAGTCTCCATGCAGGCTTGAATTTGCCTATTTGGAATAGTCTGTCAGCACTGATAATCGCATGTTATATAGGTAACTAAATTTTAACTGCAAATATCAGTGTTATTAGCTTATTAAATTTATATGTCTATTATGTTTTTCTAAATTAAACTATATAACATATATATATTATGTTGTGGCGGATTCCTCTTTTTATATTACATATTTACCTGAGATGCCAATTGAATCTTAAACGGTAAGAGGAAAGAGGGCCTTTTTTTATACCTGCAAAGGTATCAAAGGCATCAAAGGTAAATTTTTAGCGCAGAAAGATAGGGTGTTTAAAACTTGTTTCCAAAAAATGCTGATTGTCAAATAAAGGAATTTTGGTGTTTTAAATTGTACATCCTATATACGTTTACAATTTTAGTGTCGTCACTCTATCTACGACATCGGTTAAATTACAGGAAGTTGTATCTTTTGGAATGCCTTTCAAATATGCTGACAAAGTTGCTAAGTTTTTCACATTTCCGGGATAATTAAAGAAAATTTAATTTCAGAAAAATTGGTTCCTTCAAAAAAGTTTACTTTTTCTTCCCTCTAAATGGCGTGATAAAATTTTTGTATAACATCTTACTAACACTTTTTTCTAAGTACAATGAATTTAAAGAAAAAACTAGAATGAGTTTTTTGCAGAGTTCACCCAATTGTGTTTCTCAACGTTTCAATATATACATTTTTGGTTTTTATTAACTTTTACAGCCCTGGTTTTTGTGATTTATCTATCAAATTAATATAACTAGTTGTTATATTTTATACTAATCAAAATACGATATAAAAATGTTTTGAATTTAAAATCAAAGATTTATTTGGATAAAAAGTATAAAAATATGCCTCTTCACGGCTGTTGATCTTGTTCCAATACTTTTTTCATGTTTGTAACAACCCCTAAGTATTTAGGAGATTGAAAAGTAGAATTGCCTTATCTTGTAATAAAATTACACATTACACTCTGGATCCTCCAAAACATCCAAAAGAGATTCTTATAAAAGCAAGATCATGCCTACGAAATAAATAAAATTCTGGGCATCTAGATTATTTATTTTATTTTGTTTTTTTCGTTTCAAAATTAGTTTGTTATTGTTTTAATAAGTTTGAATTTGTCATTTTCTATTTGGCAAATAATATAGAAACCAAAACCGTAATAGGGAACAAAACTTCTGGTAATGGGTACTTTATATAAAAACCTCCAGAAACGTCATTTTATGATGATACATGGTTATATATTCAGAGTTAAAAACTATTTGAAAAGATTAAATAACAAAGTCAGTTGCGTATTGACGAAAAAAAGTAAAAAGTTAACGTTGGTAATTCCTAGCTAAAACCGTGTACAAGATTTCCTTGTAAAGAAGATAAAAAATATTTCTCCTGCAGCAAATTGTTTTTTTCTAAAATTTGAAGCTTACCAGCTATTTTAACAAAATTGACATTTTTTTTAACTGTCTTCAATATCTCCGTAAGTATGAACCATTTAAAAAATAGCAATAGTGTTATCACTTA
>MU182767.1:258215-282195 GCA_016904865.1 Pissodes strobi
AATTTAATCACACTGACAGTTGAACATAACATACAATATATTTTCGGAACTATTTCCACTGTCACAAAACTCAACAAACTAGAATGTATATCATTAGTCTAAAGTTATAAATTAATAAAACATGCCGAAAACGTATCCGGAACCGACGATTTAGCTCATCATTAAAGTCAATTTAAACAGCGGCTGTGAAGAGAATTTCGTAATAATGGCATGGCAAATTGAGCACATTTGAGAGATTAGCTTGAACATATTGTATGGGATGTTAAATGTTAAGTAAATTTGATAGAATGCTTACAATGACGTAATTAACATTTACCTTTAAAGGAAACGCATGGATTATGTTGGAACTAGACGGATCATGTAATGTAATGAACTATACTATGAAGAGAATAATTTAGTGTTTAATCTGAATTTATTATCGTTTAACCGAAACCGAGCTATTGCTTGACGATTTAACGATTTTAACTCAATATTATATTTGTCGCGTCGTTTCCAAGAGTATCCATTATTTCCATCGGGAGTACGGTAAGTACCATCAAAGTACCATAAGAGTTCACGTTCTTTTTAATTGCATTCGAAATATCAGTGGCATCATGAACACACTTTCGACTTTTGTATGACTTTCAATTGCAAATTAAATAATAAAATATCGAAACAAATTTTAGTATTGTCTCTCCTCTTCTCCTAAAACACGAACTGTGATAAGTGATTTGCGTAAATTTAAACTGGCAAGCCATATTCTTTTCTGCGAATTAGGTCACTACCGCCTGCTTTTCGGCAGTAGTGAAACGCAAGTTGGTTAGCTAAATAGCGTTTTCTTTGCAACCCTTAGCTTTTCGCTTCATCGGACCTTGTTTCGTGTTTTCTTTCCATTTTTTGTTCACTATTTATCCTAAGCTGCTCGTATCTTACTGTAGTAAAATAGTATTTTTGGTAGGAAAGTTTTGGGGTAGTTTAGATTTTCTCCATTCTTTATCTTTTTTGGGGCGCTGAATCCGAATGTGAGGTTTGCTAGCAAAATTTCGTGACGCGACATTGAAAAAAAATGCAAAAAAGTGATAAATGGTATAGTTTTGGCAGTATTTTGCTTATAACTCGGAAACCATATCTTTTTTCGGAAAATCACTTTTATTCTAAATAAAGGTACATAAAATTTCATTCATATTTCATTCTTTATATTTCTTCTCTGACGAACCGTTCGGACTCAAGCGCTAGGTGACAAAACCGACTTTTTATTTGAAAAACTATCAAATAACATTATCTCCATCACTTTATTATTATATTATCATATTATTTGAGCAGTTTTCTCTTAGAAGGCCCTGGCTGATGTTTTTCGATCAGAGATTGAGCTGGAAAATAAGAGAAATCCTGAAAAAAATATTAACCTGTGATTTTGCTATTAGACACACCTTCCACCTCGTGTGAGCGTTCTTAATTAGACAGTTCTTGGTCTCTTTCTTCGGCCCCTTCTTCGTCTATATCAACGCTGTTAACCTAGTACTCGACGTTTCCATCACACAACCCGTTGCATATTGTGCATACTGGAGAACAATAAAGGCCTGTCTTCCTGCATCCACAATTTTGCTGGTAATCTTTCTTGCATTTACAAGAAATGCGCTGAAGTGTTGAGTCTGATGCTAGTTTGGACGTGGTTGCAACGGGCACAACACACCACTTTTTTTCCACCCCCACTCATTCGGGTCTCTTTTGTTGTTCAGTCCATATTAATATAGTTTGTCCAGATAACCACTGCTCCATCTGAAAGTAAATTGTAAGTGAATCTTTTCGTGCAACAGCTTCAGTGGGAGGAAGTGCGGCAATGTTGGGTTTGATTTTGTGAGAAGATGATATAAAATGCCAACTTAAGTGCTGTTGTGATTATTAGGATATCAGCATCCTCCACTGCTTGCTGTGACTCATCCTTTGCTACATTCAACTCCTTCATAAGCATATAATATATCAACCGGCTCTTGTTTGTAGAATTTGCAAGAAAACTCTCCTGCAAGACAGTGGGCACCATCGATTCAGTAAATGATATTGCCGCAGAATGTTTTCTTTGCGCTCTATTCGCTTAGTGGTTTCACGAGCTTCGTCGGGTTGCCATCGAAAATGGCCACGGCCGGCATTCCGCTTGTAATTTGACTTTACATAGAAAACATAACTACTGCAGATCTCTACATATTATTTGGTTTGCTGTGTTGCCATTTGAGGTTTTAAACCGTTGTAGGTATAAAATCATTTAGGAAGGCCAGAAGAAAATTAATAAACCAAGCGCTTGAGCCCAAACGGTTCGTCCTGCAAAAAAATTAAAGGATGTAATTCATACAAAATTTTATGTACTTCCATTATGAATAAAAGTTTTTTTTCCGAAAAATTGATGGTTTTCGCGTTATAAGCCAAAGACTGTCAAAACTACCACAGATACATATAGACTGAAATTATGTGTGGTATATAGACCTCCTAGAGGGATTTTAATTTATTTTTATCTTTATTTGATACGTTTCTGTCAAGTATCTTTAGTCCCAACTACACTCTTATTGTGGGAGGTGACTGTAATTTGAATTTTTTGGAAGCCAGTAGCTCACTCTCGTTTTTTCTTGACTTGGTATCCACTTATAACTTGGTCCATACTGTAAGGACAGCCACGAGAGTAACAGCAAAGTCTAGTACATGCATCGATAATTTTCTGATTAGCTCGAATAACACTTACTATGTGTCTGTTGATAACTTTGGCCTTTCGGATCATTTTTCACAATCTTTGGAACTGAAAGTGAATAGGTCTATAATAAAAGACTCCCGTTTATACCATACGGCGCCTTCTCTATCCAAAATACTGTTAGATTTGTTGAATGTCTCGAGGGGGAGGATTGGATTGACGTTTTTCATTGTATATGTCCTGATATTGCTTTTGATTTCCTGCTAAATTGTTTTACTATTTTGAGTTGCGCTTCCCTTTGGTAAAGGTTAATATTACGAATAACCCAAAGTTTAAAAGAGTTAACATTTCATCAGAGCTAAATCGCCTTAAGGACAAGGTGATATTATTTGGTAATTTATCCATTAAGGATCGTAAATATAAGGATATTAGAAGATTTTTTAACAACATTTACAGGGGAAAATTAAGACTCTTTTTTGTACAGAGAAACGACAGCCTGATTCTGAATTCTGAGAATAAAACTAAAGCTTCTTGGCAATTAGTAAAGTCATTGCAAAGAACAAGTGATTCTGGCAACGAGGTTAAAATTAATTTTAACGGTGAGCAGATTCCTAACGATATTTTGTCTGAAAATTTTATTCAATATTTTGTTGTTGGCCCTTCAGGTGGTAATGTGGATGAGTCATCTGTACGGGAGTGTGTGCCAATTTGTAATAATACATTTTTTTTGTTTCTCATTTGTGATAATGATATAGTAAAATTAATTGATCGACTCAAGAACTCCAATGCTACAGGTTACGATGGTATCTATAACATTCTTTAAAAAAAAATGTAAGTTTGCATTGTGTGGTGTCCTGTCTTTCTTGGTGATTTTGTCCAGTGAATATGCGGTGTTTCCAAGCCAACTAAAGCTAGCTACTGAAATTCCCATCTTTAAGAAGGGAGACAGAAATAACTATGAAAATTATCGAGGTATAAGCAACGATGAGGAAACTCTTAAACATCTATCGGAACAAGTTTTTAATACTACAGTGACATGGTCCCAGAAAAATGGTCTTTGTTTAAGTCAATCTAAGACAAATTTTGTTAAATTTTCTAACAAAAGCAGAGACAACTCTAATTTTCTACTTTTCCTGAATCAATATTCTTCTCTCGCGGCCTCCACAACATCGGTAATGTGGCTGTTAAATTCGATGAAAACCTACGATGGCACAGTCATGTGGATGATATTTCAGCTAAATTAAGACGGAATTGTTATGCACTTAAATCACTAAAAAACTATTGTGGTAGAAACGCTCTTCTTGCTGTATATTATGCTAATATACACTCCCACTTGACTTATGGTATTATTGCATGCTCAGAGGTTACCAGAGTTTTCTTGCTACAGAAATACGCTCTGCGTATTATCTTCGGCTTATCTCCGATCGACCCTTGCAGGGATGTATTCAAAAGAAATGGCATTCTTACAGTTGCCGGATTGTATATTTTCAAGGTTTGCATTTTTGCCTACAAACACAAGCAAATGCTTCAACAACATCGAGCTGCACATATTTATAATACGAGGAACAAAGAACAAGTCCACGTTTTATCAAAGAAACTTCATGTACTTAGCATTTAAATTTTATAATACATTAAAGGCTGACATTAAGAATTCATCTGCAACTGAAATCTTTAAAAGCAAACTTAAAAAAGTACTAATTGAAAAGAATTGCTATACTGTGCAAGAGTTCTTGAGCTAAACGTTTACTATTAGGTATGATTTGAATTTTAATATGTTCATTGTTTAATAAATTTTAATATAGTTTGTTTACTTGTATGTAATCTATGTTTTTGAGTTTAATGTGGTTTTTTCTTTGTATATTTATTTTTAAGATAAATAATTGACTCGTATGTAATTTATGTTCAAAAATATACTAGTCGTAATATAATTATTGTTTACGTACACGGTGATCATTTATAATGTCCCCCCTCTTAACTTTTTTGTTTTTCGCATTAGACAAAAATGTTTACCCTCTTTTGAGGGTAGAAACCACCCCCAACTTTTTTTTTCAAATGTGAATGTATGTTTTGTGATAGCTCGTTGGAAAGGGAATAAAAAAAGGAATATGACCCACTATTTACTTTCGCATTTTGATAAGCTAGGAAGCTAGAAAAAAATAAAAATCGAATTTTTCAACAAAGCTATTTTATTATAAGTATTGTTGTAAATGTTGCCCGTTTTTTTCTTGGCAAAACCCTAATCTAAAATAAAATTCATTCTTGACATTAGGAATCATATCTGGAATTATTTGGCGAATTTCGTATGTAAGTCGTTGCCTAAGTTCATCTAAATTTTCTGGTCTTGTTACGTAAACTTTCGTTTTTAGGTGACCCCAAAGGTCAGGCGATCTTGGCGCCCATTCAATGGTACCTCTTCTTCCTATCCAGCGGTTTGGAAACACTTCACTCAACTAGTGTCGCACGTTTTGGGCGTAATGAGGCGGAGCACCATCCTGCTGAAACCATATTCGATCATCATGAAGATCTGCTTCTGCTTGATGATAAAGCAGTCAAAGCTGGCATAAGCTCTTCTTGCAAAAAATTCAAGTATGTAGTAACATAAGTTAGCTGGAAGGTATATTGGGCCAATGACTTGGTCGCCAATAATTATGCCTGCCCAAACATTAAGTTTTTGCGGACGCTGAGTGTGTGTTTCTCGCATCCAGTGAGGGTTTTCTGTGGACCAATATCGACAGTTCTGTTTATTGACTTCACCATTGAGTGCAAAAGTACACTCATCTGTAAAAAGAATCCAATCCAAATCTGCTAAATACTGATCAAGTGCATTCATCATCACTTCACAAAACTGAAGACGGCGGTCCGGATCATCTTCTAGTAACTCTTGTACGTATTGCATTTTATAAGGACGCATTTAACATGATTTTACTAACTTTAATGCAGACGTATGGCTTATGTTGCATTCTCTTGCAACCTGTCGAACTGGAGTATTAGGATTTTCTTGGAGAGTCAGTAAAACATTTAATTGCGTGTCTTCATCCATTACTCGAGACTGCCTTTCCCTTGGTCTGTCTCTCACGTGGCCCACTTCACGATAACGATTTGCAATTTTGCTGATGGTGCTTTGGGAAATTGCTGGAAGATCAGGGTGTCTTTTGTGAAATAAGCTGCTACTTCTGCTTGTGTACGCGATCTGTCTCCAAAGCCAATCATCATTAAAATTTAAATTTTTAGTGATTTAGGTAAATAACCCATTTTTGTATGAAAATACTTCTTATTTAAAGTAATGGTTCAAACTGCACAAAATACTACAACAGATAAAAATTATTCGCTTCTGCCAAACTAAAAATAAAGTGACCATTGGAATGCGACAGATAAGTAAACAAAAAACCTTATTAATTACATTTTTCCCTTTTTATTTAGACATTCCGCGCAGGCAAAATCCACTTGCTAAAATGGCAACATTTTATTATTTTTCTGGCTTTCTAGCTTACCAAAATGCAAAAGTAAATAGTGAATCATATTCCTTTTTTTATTCCCTTTCCAACGAGCTATCACAAAACATACCTTCACATTTGAAAAAAAAAGGTTGGGGGCTATTTCTACCCTCAAAAGAGGGTAAATTTTATAAAGAGACCAAAAAAAATGTGCCAAACTGAAAATAAAGGGACCCATGTTCCTTTATTTTTTCAGCAAATAAAGAGGCTCTCTAATATTGAATTTATTCCAGTTAAAAATTCCACCCTGTATATAAAAGGTGTTGCAGAAATGAGTGACAGGTTAAAGTTATATCTTTTTAAATGAAATACCCTGTATATTATTAATTTTTTAGAATCTCCTGAAAATCCTCAATATTTTTTCTATAAGATGTCCTATACCTAAATGTAATAGTTTTCGACATATTCGCATTTTAACTAAGCCAGTTACATTCAAAAATAAATATTCTAGATTCCAGTTCTTAGGTGGCCGTGAATTAGGCAACTACAATACGAGACCACTATTTAAAATGCGAATATGTCGAAAACTATTACATTTAGGTATCTATAGGACATGTTATAGAAAAAATATTCAGAATTCTTAGGAGATACCAAAAAATTAACAATATACAGGGCGTTTCATTTAAAAAAATATAACTTTAACCTGTCACTTATTTCTGCAACACCTTGTATATATAAATGTATTCTGCAAATAGTTTACATTATTCTGCACAACTTTTGTACTTAACATTTTTCTCTAATGCGAAAAACAAAAAAGTTGAGAGAAGGGGACATTATAAATGATCACCGTGTACATTTGACGTTTTCTACTATTACTGGCTATATTATGTTTGTATAACTGTTTTATTGTTGGAATAAAATAATATTTATTTATTTATTTTATATGCCACTCTTTGGCCTTTTTGCATTTTTTTCAATGTTGCGTCACGAAATTTTTTTAGCAAGCCTCAGATTCTGATTCAGCACCCCAAAGAACATAAGGAATGAAAAAAATCAAAACTACCCTCCAACTTTTCCGCGAGGGGCCTTTATGAGCACAAATTTATTATATTATCTCTAACTATACTGTGATATTTTCGAGACCTTTTTGAGGGAACAGTACTTTTTTGAAAGCCACAATTTTTTTAACCTTAACATCTGTAACAGAATTTAATGAAACATGCATATTCCATTCAATTGATTTGATTGTTTTGGTTTATTTTTTAAAGTTCATTTATAAGAAATGAAATATGAGTGTCATATTTTAGCCGACGCCATTAGTTCAGAACTTCATGCACTGATGTGTGCATTAACTTAATCGTAAGCTACGGCGAATGGAGCCGTTAGTCATGCAGTTATTTCAAGTATTTAACAGCTTAGACCTGTATGCTTCTAAAGAGATAAATCTTGTGCGAACTGGAGTTTATCTTACGAATTTTCGGAAATTTAAACCAGTTAATAAGGTTAAAATGATTCATTATATTTTCATTTTGTCTGGGGCAATATAAGGTGGATTTATGCATGGGAATTTAAATTTTATGCGTCTACTCCTTTTACAATTATTTGTACTGGGTTGCTAAGGAGACGCTTTCGGGCATTCTCGAGTTCAATGAATTACTTCATTCAACCACAGGAAAGTCAGTCTTACAGATATCAATATTAGGGACGTAAGACCCCTCTTTATCATTGCTACCCTGATTCTACTAACCAAATAAAATTAATTATCACCCTCAAAATCATTTCAACTGATTTCTTTTAAGTACGTTTGAGATTGAAGGGGGAGATAATACATCGAGAGCCATAAAACGTTAATAACAAAGGCTCTTGTGTTATTTAGGCTTGGTAAAAGAATTAGTTGATCCCATTCTCACACTATAGCAGGAAGTTTAAATAATTTAAACGACGGTTAGCAGTATTAATTATGTTAGTTAATAGATATACTAGTGGATGCCTAAACAGTTACTCACATTTAGATAGGTATTTAAGTTGAATGCTTTTCGCATCTAAGGAATCCTGATATTCACTGTTACTTAATTTTGCAATTAATTTGATACTAGTTGATTTTCCAATTCATCATAAGGTTTACCTACGGGCTTACGTTCTAAAGATGTCAATATTATTACTAGAGTTTCCAAAGTCGCCCTCTTAAAAAATTGAAATTGTACCGGGAACAAAGTGACGTTCAAATGGTCTTTATATACTTTATATATTTTTTTAGTAAAGATGAACTGGAGAAATTATAAAAATAGAAATTCTTAAAACATGCCAGTTTAAAATATATAATATTTTAGAAATGCAAGCAGCTTTTTTTTGTTAATAAAACCATTATTTTTTCGTATTTAACAGTTTTAATTTATATTGTCCCTTGTTCGCTAAACAGTTACCGCCTTGCAACATTTTCAAGTTACACAATAGATTTCCACAGAAGACTATTTAATGGCGTTAAATCTGAGTACTTAGCCACTCCATAGGTCTCCCAGAACCTATTCATCTATCCATAGATGTATCATACAACCAACAACTGACCGGCGGCGCCAACGCGAAACTGCCTGAACTAATAGGAGATTGATAGCTATTTTACAATTTGCCCAAATATATTTCACTATTAAGATTACCATCAATGTACAACGGTACAGTCACTCGATCTTCTGATCTTACAGTACATTAGTCGGCAATTAAAAAAAATGCGACTAATGTTATGATGGCTGAACGGGGAAGTTTAAAGCATCCTGATGCGAATTCAACAACCAAAATGTTCCACCACCTATAAATTCTGAGTTATAGAATGTATCAGTTATGTTTATTACATGCAAATATTTTTATAGAATATTTATACATAACTTCAAACCAAGAAAAAAACAACATATTTTAAGGATAACAGGATTTATCTACAAAAATACAGATGAAAATACATTTATAGTAAGTCTTTTGTACATAACTTTTCTGCAGATCGCTTTCCTTCATAAGAAACCAACAATAATCCCCCATCATTGCTGGATAGCGTTGCTCCATTGTTAGTAAGCCTTGGTGGGTCTCCTTGCTTGTCACTAGCCGCACCCAAATTTATCAAATTGTGTATCCTTTAGCAGTTTTCTAATTTGTGGTCCAATAGAAATTCCTTTCTTACTTAGCGTGTTGTTGTAATGTTACACATTACTTTTTAAAATGATGCGATTAAAATAATCATTAATTTTTGCTGAATAAATCATAACTCCAAAATCTTACGTGTTAATAAGTTTTTACCATCATTTTCGCATTTAGAGACAAACAATAAATAAAACGCCTTTTAAATTACAACTGCAAAATGGCTGTAAACTAATGTAATTGTTGAAGATACCGAGTATTTCTTTCCGTAAAAAATTAATGTGTTTTATTATTATTATTATAGAAATGTGAGTCATTTCTACGCAAAATCTTGTTGACTACTTCTCATGGCATTTCCATGATTTATGTGTTCTGTGGTAAAGCACCCGCTGTTTTCAAATCCAGGGGTAGTGGCGCCCTCGTCAGTTAGGCATGATCCCTAAAACTTTCGTGCCGTTTCATTTCTTTCTTAAATACCACGATATTGGTTGAAGAATTAAAATATGTTTAATACGATTGAAGACTTACGCCAGTCTCTTCTAGTTTTTTTTTCTGGGGCCTTCCATTGTCCACCTGTTTTTGAGGAGAATTTGCTCGCGGGAGCTAACTGCTGGGATCCATGGGGTCACTCGATCGAGGCTAGGCAGAACGCCATTCCAACGCCTGGGAAATGTATCGTTGAATCCCTGTAAAACGTCTATAGGCTAGATTATCCCCTCATAACAGTGTTTGAATCAAAGTGTTAGTGGTAATTATTTAATTGTAATTTAGATTTAACTGTATTTATATTTGCCGTTGAAACCAAAGTGGATCTTTATACCGAAGGTGGCTAAACGTCATTGTCGTATGGCATACAAAAATCATAGAAAGATCCGAAAAACAACTCCTCACCGAAAATTAGTATTATCAACATTAGTTTAAATGAATAAGTCGTTACACCCACTAATACAAATTATTAGTTACGTTCCTATAATGCTATAATATATTCGGCCTTTCTTGATATAAATATTTTCAAGTAACATCTACAAAAACTAAAACAAGTCGAAAAAGGTAAAGTCTGAATTTTTAAGAGGGCACTCAATAGCGCCGCTTCTTCCTAGCCATTTATACACGAAATTTGAAAGGAGTTACAAGTTAATAATAGTATGTAGTTAAAATAATCGTAGTGTCTTTGTTCCCGTGAGTCAGAACAGTCCTGTGCATAAAAAAATCATTGTTTTAGTTCACAACGACTCTGGCAGATGTATAATTAAATATATGTTAAAGGCTATAAATAATAAGTATGTAAATATATGGAGCCACACATAGTATTTATTTCCGATGAATGTCCTTTTAAAAAGTTTTGAATAATATTCATTGAATTAATTAAGGTCTACAATTTTTCACATATAACTTTAAAACTGCCTAACATAAGTATTTAAAATTTCAAATTTGACAAGTAATTTTTGCATGTTTATTTATTCAATTGCCTGCAACCGAATATAATCAATAACGTGTCATATGGCACATGTCGAATAATGCAGAGGGTCATCTTGTCACATATCTGCACATAAATATTCATCAGCTTGTGTTGCCCGACCATTGCATAAAGCATAAATCATTTATAGACTCGACTATATTTGAAAATACTATAAATAATATTTTAATATTTAGTCGTGCATGCTTTTGTTTGTTTCTTTTTTATTAAATTAGTGAATGTCCCGAATTTCGACAGATTAAGGGCAAAAACATAATAATTATTTTTGAAATAATTCAGAAACAATGATTTTGTGGTACTGCAACTACTTTAGGAGTAGGGTCAATTATTTTAGAGTACGAGACCATTTTTTTATAATAATATTCCTAATCAAACAAATTAATTTATTTTATTAGTTCAGTAAACCCAAGTTCGACAACTAAAACTTTGACGTGTCCATTAATTCATCAACGTGAGGTAAATCACACGTTTCTTAATTTCGACATTAAGAAATATAGGCTTTTGAGAGTAATATTATTATTACATTTTTTAAATGTGAAATAAAAAATAAAATAATAATAACCTATCCTAAATAAATATTTGTCTAAATATCTATAAAATATTTTATTTTCTTTCTTTAATTCTACGGGTTCAATGATTTTCTCTATTTCCTCCAAATTGAACTTACCATATTTCATCTTTCCTTTGCGGCAATTTTCATTTGTATTCGGCCTTTTCCATAGTTTTCATCAGAGCTTTAGTTTCTTCTAAATAAAGATCATCCTCAAAATCAATTATATGTTGACGTACTTCGAGCATATAATGTAAGTACTACTGTTATTTTGTAATCGCAAATGCTTAATGTAGCGATTATCTACATGACAATATTTTTTAGGTTACTGGGCAGTCTCACATGATGAGTTCCTACTGGACTCTCATGAAATCGGTTTCGTAATCGGGAGACTGTCCATTTTGTCAGAATATCTGTTAGCTGTAACTCCATAAGTATAATATATTGTATTCATTTTGACAAATAAATGTTATTTGATTTGATTTGATATAATTAGTTATTTTTAACTTGGCATTGTTTCCATCCTTTTTTGCACTAAGACCTTAGCTGTTTTCTTTTTGAGACTTCTTCATTTTTTCCTTTTAAGGTCTTAAGATGTAATTTTCTCCTACTTTCTTCATCAAGTTCCTTCTGCTCTCGCTTTCGTTTCCTGTCTTCTTTTTCGTTATTGATTCTTTCTCTTTCAGCAGTTTTCTTGATATAATATCCTCCGTACTTTGGGTGACATTTTCTCAGATTTTCTCTTCAATTGGTTTTGTGAAATTGAATTGTCTGACCAAAATAGTGCCTTTTAAAATGGGTTTGGTTCAGGTACATATATACCAGGCAGAATTCGTTCACTTCTATTCCTTTCCACGGTCATTAAAACGAGAATCTCGGTTTCACTGTCGATATCACTGAAACGCATATCACCTCCTATATCAGGTGTCTTTTATGCAGACAAGGTCAGCATCGAATTGACTTAAACTTTCTTTCTTTTCTATTCTATTTTCCTCTGTTTTTTTTTATCGATTTTCTAGTTATTATTCTAATCCTAATTAAAATGTATGTATTCATATTCTTAAATATTTAGAAGCAAGGTGCACGTAAATTCAACTCCACTGTGGAATTTGGGACGGGTGGTATTTATTCCACTCTGGCTTAGAATAAGATGGAAAACACAAATAGTATATTATTTTATATGGAGGAAAAGTAACTTTTCCTCCAAATAAAATATGCTGTTTTTTCTTCAAATGTCGACAAATTGATGCAAAAACATCTCTTTTTAATAGTAATAATGATAATTATTATTAAAGATAAGTGGGTTCGCAAGGGGGCTTAGACCGGTGTCGGTGAATAGGCACAGGTTGTTGCTATAGTAATGTAACATAAAGCTGTCAGTGGACACTGTCAACAATAATTATTTTTTTTAAATTGCGTCTCCGATTGCGTTTTAATTCCGTATTGATAAGCAGTTACTGGGTAAGTTCGATTAAATAATAACCAATTTGTTCCTAAATTAGTGATTTTTAGAAATGCAGTGCACAAATTGAGTGATAAATACAAATTTTTGTTTAATAAATCTCGAGTTGTTGGCGCTTATTTTGTTGTTTGTTTGTATCTATGTTGCTATGACAACACTTTTACCTCTGCCGGCGGAAAAGTGAAAAGTAAAGCTCCGGCGGAGGAAAAACGAAACTTCACGGCCGCCTACACAGTCGAGTAATGACGGATTTACTGATGTTTGAAGAAAAAAAATATTATACATTAAACAAGGGTTTTTGGTGGTTACGAAGTATGACCGTAATTTCGACATCAGTTGTCAAAATTCAGGCATTAATAGGTTTGTTCTAGCAGGACATTACGGACAGTTTGAAGCCATCCGGAGTTTGCGCATAGCGATATAAGCGTCGCTTTTATTGCTATGCGCAAACTCCGGAGGCTTCAAACCGTCCGAGATTTCATGCTAGAACAAACCTAATATGACTGAGTGTCGCTAAATTTGTCACCCTCAAAAACTGACATCTTGAAGCTAATATTGATTAACTCCTAGAAGCAACTTTAAAAATATATGTATGCTACGACACACAACTGTCACTAATTATTCCTAGCACAATTGACATAAACTAGCACGGCAGTAAAGTAGAAAACAATAATGCAACATAATCAAGATTGTTCATAAATGTCACCGAACGTAATATGAACGATTTAAAATCCATAGATGTCAATAAATATTTTAAAGTGTCGAAATTATGGTCACTGTCGAATTTAGATACGCTTACGTTAGCTGCAGAGCAAACTAAAAGGTGTAATTATAAAATGATTAAGTTATTTTTAATGCTATATTTATTATTATTGAAAGGCTGTAAAGCTAAGTATCAATAATCTTTAATGTTACTATCAACAGCTTTTAGATTCACTATTGCATTACAGGTGTCCCCACATCTTATCTCACTAGCTTTAACTAACCAAAGCTATTTCCCAGCCATTATTATTTTTCAAATACAGACGTAAGTAGCAAATTATGCATGCATATACTTTCCAAAAACGTGCTGGAGATACCAGCGACGAATTAGATTTAGGGATGAAATTTGTATGCAACTTCCAACTTTGAAAATGTAACTATATTTGATATTGCGTTAGTTTCGGAAGTTCATCCTACCAAGTTTGTAATAATATTTAAATTTCAGTAAAAATGCGTGAATTTTCACGTATTAAGTTTAATCACTCCTGTATCAAAGGTTTCTTACAACGCTAAAGGTATTTTGCAAATAGTAATCAACATATAGAGTGTCCGAAAAATACGTGTATAACGTTTGATGGCAGACGCCTGACGTCAAAATAAGTCGATTTAAGCGAACTTACCTATACTCAAAATTGCTTCATTCATATTGGTTTTTCCTAAAATTTTCAAAAACGTACAAATCGAATTTATTAATTTATGGTGCTGAGTCTTAGGCTTTGAAAATTCTATTGGCATAGTAATCGGCTGTAATTAACCGAAAGTATTATAAAAGTGACGTCATATGTAGTTATATCTTCTGATTTTTTATGTCATTGCCTTTCTGGCAAATCAGATATTGTTTTCTAGTAAAACAATGTATTTGGAAGATTTTCCACTCTCGCAAAATGTTGCTAGGATTAGTGGTTATGCCAGAAAAAATAATTTTCAATTATGTGCTCGGACAAGATATTTCATTAAAAATAAAAAAAAACTAAATAAAAAGAAAACATTAAATGTGCAAAATGGCGACGGCCATTTTGCTGAATAAACTTATTTACACTTCTTAAAAAGTTAACTTGAACTTTATCTAATGTCAGAAGAGGACACATGAGCAACTGAATGTTAATAAATGATCCGAGAGAGAAAGCTGTCATGCCTTCTTTGTCTCTCTCCAAGGGAAATGAACGCAGATGGCGCACGAGACGGCAACTGTCGTTTGCCCGCCAAATTCAAATTAACCATCTCTTTTTTTTTCTTTATTTCTTCAAAATTTCCTGTTGCAATTAAATAAATACTTGCATATTATTCAAAATACCATTTATTTAGTTTTAATGTATATTTTTCTTACAGACAATACGAATCAATATCACTAAAAAAGTAACATGGTAAAACTGAATGGCCAAACAGACTATGATTCATTCTTCCTTCCCATTTATCAAATTTAATATAAACATAATATTTATTATCATTATTACTTGTAAAAGCTTTAAATTATTGATTAAGTGGATTTGACACAAATTTAATTAAATTGCACTAAGGCTCCTTTCGATCATTATTTCAGAGTAATATTTCTCAAATGAAAGCAAAAATAATCGAAATTCGCATAAGTTCAACTGAATGCAAATGCAAATAATACCTATAAGGACAATGACGTTGCCTTCCATCGAGCAACCAGACTGAACATGCTTGCATCAAATTATCATAATAATAAATAATATATCCTCTAATCACTAATAAGTCAATAAAATTCAATGAGGAAAACTATGAGAATCGCACAATAAATCACAAAGAACGTAAACAGCGCAACCAAACAAAGCGTCTAATGCCAAGCCGTCATGGCGCGCGTTATGGCCACTGCTCTGGTGCAGCGTTTGTTTCTTAATCAAGCGTGAATAAAAAAAGAACATCAAAATGTATGTACAAAAAATGTAGGCAAATTGGCATCCACGGGGAAAGCGATGACTGCTCCACCTACGTTCATTTCCCTAGATGGTGACAAGGAAATAAGTACAGGAAGTTACGTGAGAGCAGTGGACAAATTTACTGGGCCATAATTCTTCGCATGTGTGTAAGTCATATAATTTTCGGTTTTAAGAGCACCCCACAAAAAGAAATTGCACATATTAAGGTCCAGAGAACATGGTGGTCATCGAACTGGTGCATCATTGTCTCTTTCAATCTGCCTATTGAGGTATTACTACAGTCCCTGCCGTATTAAAAGGGGCAAATCTTCCAGAAGAAGTGGCAAAGTGTTTTGTAAAAAATATAGGAAAATAATTCCATTCAATTTGTCTGGCAATGCCACTAGACCAATCAGGTATCGATCGATAATACCTGCACAAACATTTATTTTAAATAGATGCTGGTGGTGGGCAACTTTAATAACATAAGCATGTTCATCGGCATAAACATATTCGTTGTGCAGGTTGGTAACTCCTGACTTTGTTGTTGAGGGTGCGATCGGATGAGAATAATAGAACAACTCTTATACCAAACAAAAGATTTATTAGATAATGAAAATTGTTAAAAATACAAGTCCTTAACTCTACGCTATATTCTTACTGACTGACTATATTGCAGAAAACGCAAACGCCGCACAACAGTCGAAGGCGGCGAGCCTGCTTATCGCCAATTTGTTTATCCTAGTGAGTTAACGTTTTAACTGATTAGCTCAATACTATCCCCAAAACTTAACTCTACAAGCAATAAAAATAAACAATAAATTTTTACATATGTTTTACATGTTTGACAAATCTGACAAGCCTAATTTACATTTTAGAAAATTAAATCTAGGTTTTGCAATTGCTTTTGTAAAAATATCTGCAAGTTGTATTTCTGTTGACACATATTCTAATTTTATTGTACCATTTACATAAAGATCTCTAATAAAATGGTACTTTACATCAATGTGTTTAGTACGTTGGTGAAATTCAGGATTTTTAACTAATTTAATGGCACTTATATTGTCCATAAACAAAATATTGTCCTGTTTAGCCGCATTAATACTAATTTCACTTAACAAACGTATTAACCATAGAATTTCTTTCACTGCACTAGCCGCACTCACATATTCTGCTTCTGTTGTGGACTGGGCGACACATTGTTGTTTTCTGCTCTGCCATACGATTGCTGCACTGCCATACATGCACAATACACCTGATGTTGATTTCCTCGTCTCATTGTCACTTGCAAAATCCGCATCACTGTAGGTTACAAAATCTCCATTATTCCTATAGAGCAGTCCAAGATTTTCTGTGCCTTTTAGGTATCTAAGGATTTTTTAACTAGTTGACAATGGGCCTTTGTCGGCTTGTCTAATGCTCTGGAAGCAATTCCAACGGCAAATGCGATATCAGGTCTGGTGACTACCTGCAAATACATTAGACTGCCCACTATCTCTCTGTATGGAAAATCATCTTCTTCAATATCTTCACTGGCTTTCCATCCAGTTTCCATGGGCGTAGAAACAGGTTTTGCCTCAGCCATTCCAAAACGATACAAAATCTTTTTTATATAACTGGCTTGATTGATGAAAATCGAACCATTTCCACACCGCTGAAGTTCAATTCCTAAGTAACTGTTCACATTGGTTGTAACTTTGCTTCAAACTTGACACTCAGCTGGGAAAGAAAATCCGAGGCTTCATTTTCACAATTTGTTGCAATCAATCCATCATCCACGTATAAAAGTAATAACAATTTTGTACTGTTGAAGTCTTTAACATACAAACAAGAATCAGCGCTGCTTTCTATTAAGCCATATTCCAAAAGAAAATGCTTAAATGCTTTATTCCAGCACCTAGGGGCTTGTTTTAGGCCGTATAAACCTTTTACTAATTTGCACACACGGTTTGTGCCATCTTCGAAGCCTTTGGGTTGTTGCATAAAAATATCCTCGTCAATGCTGATTTAATGTCAAATTGTTTCAAACTTAAGTTTTCGCGAGCTGCTACACAAAGCACTGTTCTAATAGTGTCAAAACGTGCCACTGGACTGAATGTCTCTGAATAATCGATGCTCTTTTCTTGTGAAAAACCTTTGATGACAAGGCGAGCTTTATAACGTTCAATTGTTCCATCCAAATTGTATTTAATTCGATAGACCCAACGATTATCAATCACTTTCTTGTTTTCTGGTTTATCAACCAAAAACCATGTAGTGTTTCTATGCAACGAGTCGATTTCTTCTTTCATAGCATTAATCCAGTATTGGGAATCTTCTGAGGAAACTGCCTCACTATAACTTGTTGGTTCAAAATCGGCTAACATTGCCACAGGAACCCCAAAGAAATCAGGTCTTTTGATTTTGTTTCGGTCACGTAGCTTGGATAAAACAACGGGTGATGACACATTTTCTTCTGTAGCTGATTCGTTAAACTCGTCGACCTCTTGCTCAGGGTCGTTCTGAAAATTTTCAAATTCACTCACAGAAACACACAGCTTTTCCGATTTAAAGGTGACATCATGGCTCAAAACTACGTCATTTATCTCAGGAACCCAAACACGATATCCTTTTACACCTTCCATGTAACCCACTAGATATCCTTTTTGAGCTTTCTTGTCCAATTTAGAGCGTTTCTGCTTTGGTATAACACAAAACATTCAGTACCGAAGACTTTCAGATTGTCAATTTTTGCATTTTTGCCAAACCACAATTCGTATGGAGTTTTTCCATCATAGGGCACGCGTTCTTGAACTGTTTGGACGTGATACGGGTGCAACAATTGTTCTCTTAAAATATCATTTACAATGGTTTTAGGCAGCTCCGACTCACGTTCTAATCGGCGCGGCCCGCGGCAGGCGGCCGGCGGCGTGTATTTACCAAAACTTCCTCTTATTTTTCAACAGTTCGAGTTGTCAGCATATGACCCCTACCTTCAAATTTTCGCTCAAGGCTACCCGTTTCTCGAAGATGACGTTTCAATACTCGCAAATATTTGATGATTTGGTATACGACGGCGACGGTCAGGAAATCTCTCAATGTAAACCCTAACACTTTGACGTCCATTTCCTTGGCATAACTTGTACGCTGGAAGCATGTCAACCTTTTCGGAGTTCGTATAGTTGTCCATATTTAACGTAATCGTAAAAGAATTGGAAGTAAAATAGTGACCTAAATCTTCAAACTCTGACCGCAATTTATCAACAGAAATATTAAATGTCATAGGAACAAGAAAACATAAGAAGACACCAGCAAACAATCTTTAGAAATTATCTCTAATTATTAAGAATAAAATATCTTGCCCGAGCATTTTTTTCTGGCATAACCACTTATCGTAGCAAAATTTTGCGAGAGAGGAAAAATCTTCCAAATACATTGTTTTACTAGAAAAAAATATCTGATTTGTCAGTAAGTCAATGACAAAAAATCAGAAGATATAACTACATAATAATGACGTCACTTTTATAATACTTCCGATTAATTACAGCCAGTTACTATGCCAACAGAAAACGTCATTTTATAGCCTAAAATCGATTTGTACATTTTTGAAAATTTTAGGAAAAACCAATATTTTTTTAAAATCCTTGACGACCTCTGCAGGCTAAATGAAGCAATTTTGGATATATGTAAGTTCGCTTAAATCGACCTATTTTGACGTGAAGCGTGTGTCATCAAACGCTCTATACGTATTTTCCAAACACCTTGTATAAAAATATGCTGCTTCATTTTCAGGACATTCTTTCAGCTAATTTAATACAACAGAATTAATTATTCCACTAACACTGTGGCTTCCTCCTTCCTTACCAGTTTACAAATTATAAGTTAAAAGCTGTAACACTTGTTGTAGGAAAAAAATTGGCTTTTGCCAGTGGATATTTTATTTCTCGCCGTTTAAATTGAGATTCTATTGAATAAAATTTAGTTGCATTAAAATACATTAACTTGGCATCGATACAACTGAGGTCATTTCACAGACATATTGCTAAGAGCTAAGTAATATTTATTTCTATTTTTTAAAGCTTATATAATGGTGGTGAGAAAAAAATACGGTGCGTGCTTAGAAAATGAAAACTTCAACAATGCAAGATTAATATTATGAAGTACAAGTAATTTTCTGTGCTGTATATTTTGGAAATACTTGCCACAAATTCATTGTTTAGAGTAAAATTTTACCTCTAAATCTTCCATACAATCGGCAAAAACCGCAATTTATCTCTTGAAAAATGTTGAAATTCTCCGATGTTCTCTCATTTTTCCATCGTCAAATCGTTTTAAATGAGATTTCAGAAAACAAAGTCTACTTACTTACCACAAAAAAGTTCTACGAATCGATATGCTAAAAATAAAAGATTACCTCGAAATCTGCAATAAAATGCACCAGAACTGTCTCTGACCAACAGAATGTCCACATTTTCCGATCTGACCCCAGATTCAAACCGTTCTCAATAAAATTTGAGGCAATTAAAAGTATCACAGTCTATATATTCTAACCTAGACGTCATGTCAAAATATTGAACTTTTCCAAATTTCCCATAATGCAGCAAAAGCCAAATTGCCGAAATTTAGATTTTTTTTTGAGATTTTATGGATGTTTCAATTTAACCTTTTTATAGCCGATATCACAAGGCTTACGAATCTGATTATTTTTTTGGGAATAGCTGGCACATACACTTAGTAGTAGATTTTTCAAGCGGAAAATCTAAAATCACCAATTCGGCATTTTCAATCGAATTGATGCGATTTTTTGATATGTCTTGCTCATAGGCTCTGTCTTTAATTTACGAAAGTTTGGTTGCTCCAGCAATAAAATATCAAGTGGTGACGTGTTGTGCATCATCATTTCCAAATAAAATGCCTTTTAATGCAGTTTTTGGCGTAGATTCTCGTCAATTAATTGGCTTTTCTAAAAAAAAAAAACATTAATTTTTTTGCCTAGAAACCGACGTTTTTACATTTTTCCTGGCACGTGAATTTTCCGAACATTTTGAAAAAATAGTTTTTCTCTAAGAAATTACCTATCGAAATGTCGCCTCAGTTTTCTCAATACTCGCGACTTTTTTCAGCGCTAGCACGGTCCAGATTAACCCTTTTTTCAAATATCACGTCCAAAAAAAAAAAATACTTGTAAATGGAAAATCTAACCGCCAAAAACAATTTACGTTTGGCGTCTCCCAAATATGGCCTGAAAATGTACCAAATTCTAAATTTTCACTCGCAGCCGTTTTCGAGAAAAATATGAATAAAACAATAGGTTTATGGTAACTGAAATCGCTCCGCTTACTGTTTCTTCCTCTCGCTTGGCTGAAGCCGACTTTATCCGAATGAGCGTCACATATCCGAGCGTGGCGGCTTAGTTTTATTCACTACCCAGGAAAACGTGCACTAAAAGAAGTTTTCATTTCATAACCAATTGTATTGTAAACATCTATCTCTTTATTTATCTATTTAAATTAATTTTTTTTCAGATCTACATCATGCAGCATACAGCCCGAAGATGCTATTATAAGTAAGTTAATGTTTAATTTTTCATTTTAATTAATCACTATTTGCAATTTTATTTTTATATTCATCTAAAAGGTCGCGATTTTATTTAGGTCGCTGAAATTCAAACCAGCATGCACCAATTTAATGCATTTTATTTAAAATAAAATTTTAACATATTCAGTTCAAATTATTTTAAAAGTTTTTAAAATAAAGAACTCCTCGTTATTTGATATAGAAATGTCGATGTTCGATTCATTATTAATTATATTTATTTATGGTTTAATCATTAAATTGGCTTTATGGAAGAATATCGCAAAAAATATATTAGTGCAATAAAGAGTGCGGAAAACTCAACTGAAAATTTAATATAAAAATTGCCGATTTTGTTTATATATTTTTTTTCATATCAGCACATCTGTTGAATTATATAGGATCGCTGATGGGTATGTGTCAAATAATGTGACTTGAAATGAAATATTTTTAAATCGTAGATCTTGTTTTAGAAGTTTTAAATTAATTCTTTGAAATTTACGAAAACCTTTTTATTGTATCAAAGGTCACTTTCATGCGTGTGTTTTCAGTTAACAAACTTTTGCACACATGCAATGGCTTCATTTCACACGCTGTGTATATTGTTGCCCTGCGAAGCAAGTGAACGAACATTAATAAATAACCGCATCATGATAACTTGAGTCATAATTAAAATATTAATCTTTAAAAATTGATGAAAGTTTCATTGATGACCCTTTTAAAAACCGCAAGTTTCCTCAGCTAAACATGTCATTCCAAAACACCAAAGACCAAATAACCAAATTATCGAAGCAAGCAGAACGGTTAAATGCGATCAGCACTGAACTTCCCGAATACTTTTTTCGAAAACTAATATTAATCCAATTTTCTTTTCTGCAAGCGGCTACAAACCATTTTCTTGCATCAGTAATCCAGTCAACGGTGTTTTCCGAAAGCACTCAAATAAAAACCTTAAGCGAACGGAAAAGGCAAACACCTTTCCCTCTTGACAAATAATATTAATGAAGCAACTCACCCCTTAAAGCTCCAACGTGACGTTGAATAATGAACTTAATTCTGTTTCCATAAAATATGCCAAGATTGTTTGATACACATTTTAATTATTGTCTTACTGGGAAATATTTAGTAATAATGACAGCTCTCGGTAATGACGTTTATTGCAGATTAATAAAATAAGTTGTGCAAAGGAAACTGATGTAGATTTATGACAAAATCCTTGCACGTTTGTATCTTAGATGTACGTATATTAGTAAATTATATTTTATTATTATATTTTATATTATATATTTTCCGTAAGCAAGTTAGAAAATAATATATAGCTAGTATCAAAGCCAATGTTATTAGAATTATTTTTGTAGATTAAGAACCACTAATTTGATCTTAGCTAACAAATGGTTTAAGCTTTGATTGGGATGTGTAAACATCTTACGCGGCGGTATGAGGCTAAATCTCAGGCAAATGGACGGAAGTGTGTAAAGCGATGTGACATCATAACCCATAGGCAGTGATCAGTGCGCAGCTACTTCAGCGCTTCCTTGTAAAACGTGTTCTTTCTAACGCCAGAATATAGGCAAACAATTTCAAATAAGTGGTTGCCTATATTCAAGCATCGCACGAAGCCGAAATACACCTACTCTTTACGAGGGCTGCTCAAATATTTGTGAAACATACAAAATACCAAGGGCTTTAAACAATTATCCAATAAAACGCTATTGAAGCAATACGTATAATTACACAACCGATGTCGATATAGGATATGTTTACACATCAGTCTCTCGAGTACTAGCAGACTCGCTCATTTTTAAGAAGTTCAGAAAAGAATATTAATTCATCCGTTAAATTAACATTTAAATCATCTTAATAGACCTTCCTTTGTTAAAAATTCTTCAATTATATTTCCCAACTTTTCCTTTTAGATCACTATATTTCTATTTTTAGTCTAGTGTCAACCAGTTTTGGTACGAACAGTTTACGCATCTATATCATGACCTTTGTCACGAGTTTGGCGAATTTTCGCATGGGCGTGTTTTTAGTCTAGTGTCAACGAGTTTTGGCATTGAAAGTCTACGCACCTATATCGTGACCTTTATTATGTTGTACACCGGTGTACACAACCCTTGTTATTTTTTTTTTGTTAGGTTGACACCTCACTTGGTCATTGCAGATGACAACAGCGGTGCTGGGCCTCAAGGTGCGATACGAAAGAAGCTGCTGGCTCTCCTTGGAAAAAGCAGCATTGCCGATCAAACTGACTCTAATGATAGCAACGAGCTTGCTCAGATTTGTTCAAAAATATTGCAGGAGGGACTCGATCCCGAGGCCCTAGCATCCATTTCTAAGAAATATTCCATTCCCAATAAGTTGGGCTTCGCCACTGCCCCTAAAACCAATTTGGAGGTTCTTTCTTTTCTCACAGAACAGCACAAACAGCGTGACGAAAGATTAGCTAAGGGCCAAAGCCAACTAGGGGCTGTTTTGATTGCAGTTGGCAAAGCTATAAAGGTGCTGCTGAAAGAACTGTAGAAGAAACTCTAGTGTCAGTGGATGTTAGTAAGCAATTAAGAACGACGCTTACTAACATCTCCGTCGATGGTTGGTTAGAAACGGGTGAAGGCTGCGGGGAGATGGAAAAACTACAGGTAAGTTGCCGCCAAACCCGCCAATTATTAAAACCGAAATATACCCAAAGAGGTCAGAGTTGTCCTACAACACCAAGAGATTTCGCAAAGTGTTTCATTCAGCAAGAGAGAATTCTTCATCTTACGACGCAACCAACCCAAAGGCGGTAAGACACATTAGAGGTACCTTATAAATGTGGCAGACTTAAATATTTTTTATATTCCTAAGAATCACTCACCTCAGACAAAGTTTTATTGTCGTGGATTCTAGGTTACTTACTCCCCTTTTTTCAAAAACCTTTCCAGAAATATATCCCCGAAGAATTGAAATGGTCCTTAGCAGAAAAATATATTTTAAATGCTGAAATTCAAGGGCTTCTTTTATTAGGTGCCATAAGAAAATGTAACCGACAAAGCTATCAATTTATTTTTAATATTTTTGTTGATGCACAACCCAAATTAACC
>MU182768.1:0-19515 GCA_016904865.1 Pissodes strobi
TAGTGAGATTAAATCTACTTTGATAAATAGTGTTTTGTATGCATACACATAATATAAAATAAAATATAATGATAAATATGATTATGCAGGGTGTAAGCATTACAATAATTCAGGGTGCAGGCATTACGATCTTGGAAGCCATAATATGCTGTCGATAAATTTCAATATTTACTAGTATGTGTGAAGCTATCCCGAAAATCTGGTCAAAATTTCTGATTCAAAAAAATTAATCGTAAATTTTTATTTTTTATGCCTTTATTTCAAAAGGTAATGGAATATTTTCACATTAACATTGACTCCACGCAACCAGGTTTGGGAAGCCGCTAGCGCCGTTCCACGGGGTTTTGTTACAGGTTTACACGCACCTTTAGATGATGACATATTTTATTAACTGTTTCAAAAAGGAACGCGATCAAGGTAAGTGATTTATGTCAAAATGGCGTCTGAAACATCGAAGAGAATCTTCAAAGAAGTTCGACCTATTTTATCTTTAGATCACTATGAGGCAAGAAGGCGTGTTATTAGTTTATACAAGGCTTGGTATAGGCAAATTCCCTTTATAGGTAAGTTATCTTAGAAAATGTTTTTTTAAATAATCTTTATGGCAACGCTTATTTTAGCATTATTATTATGTTTCTTTCTAGAAAATATCTCATTGCTCTATGCAGTATAGCAAAGTATTAAAATATATGGGTAAAATTTCTCTTAGCTGAGACCAGTTATATATAAAAAATTTTTTTTCGAAATATGAAAGCTTCCCTAAAGACAAAATGAAATTTTTTTTTCTGCGGAAATGCATTTTTATCATTTTTCCAACTTTAGAATAACTGAAACCAGTTATATAAAAACATATTTCTGCTTTACCTTCTAAACGCTTTTCTATACATAAACACACGAAAAACTTGTTGCGGAAATATATCATTTTTTATTTTTTTAAAGAATATTATAATCTTTAGAATAACTGAAATCAGTTACATAAATGCATATTTTTGTTTCACATTTCACACATTCTTCTAAACATAAACACACAAAAATATCCATGCGGAAATTCGTCATTTTCACTAAACTACTACTAACTACTAACTAACTAAACCTAACCCAAAGTAACCAAAGCTAACCCAAGCTAACCGAAATTGTTTCGCCTAGGCTTGCGTGAAGAAAGGCTTGCGCTTCGCGCTATCCTTTCTTCACGCGAGTGCGTAGTGACTTAAACGAGACGAAACTAACCCAAACTAACCAAAGCTAACCTAAACTAACCAAAGCTTTTTTTTTTTTTTTTTTTTTTTTTGAAGAGGAAATACAGGGTAAATATTTACTTTGAGCACTTTTCGAATTTTGCAAAAATTTTTTATGTGACGTGTAGAAGACAGTATTAGAAGTGTTTTGTGACACGTTACATATTGCGCAAAACACTTTTGACGCCAAAAATTGAAAAATAAAAATCATAAATGAGGCCATTTAGGAAGACATTTAAACGCGAACTCTCCCAATTTGACGTTAATGATGAAAATTTACTTGCAATGTTGTCACATTTGACTAACATTCTTGGTTTTCAAGTAGGTAAATGTCCCAGGGCAGGTGCATGGAATGTCAATTATTGAAATTACTTACATGGAAATGGATGAAGCACTAATGGGTAAAGCGCCGCTGCATTTTTCCAAAAAACGTGGAATCACTTTGTATAGTCCCCGATTATATTTTCTTTTTTCAATTTCTATAATGTTTCCTTCGCCCCCAATGATCTCACTGTGTCTTCATTACCCAAACTAAGCAAAACCAACCCAAACTAATTGAATCTAACCAAAACTAACCCAGACTAACCCTAATTAAGCAAAGTAAAGACTAACTAACTCATACTAAGCAAAACCAATCCAGACTAACCAAAACTAACCCAGACTAACCCTAATTAACCAGTTATTACCCGAACGAAGCAAAACCAACCGAAACTAACCAAAACTAACCCAAACTAACCAAAACTAACCCAGACTAACCCTAATTCAGCAAAGTAAAAAGACAAGCGCGCGTAGCGCGCTTGTCTCTTCACTAACCCAAGCTAAGCAAAACCAACCCAAACTAACCCAGACTAACCCTAATTAAGCAAAGTAAAGAGGCAAGCGCGCTACGTGCGCTTATCTCTTCACTAACCCAAGCTAAGCAAAACCAACCCAAACGAACCCAAACTAACCAAAACTAACCCAAACTAACCAAACTAACCCAAACTAACCAAAACTAACCCAAACTAACCAAAACTAACCCAAACTAATCAAAACTAACCCAGACTAACCCTAATTTGGCAAAATAAAGAGACAAGCGCGCTACGCGCGCTTGTCTCTTTCTTAACTTAAACTAAGCAAAACCACCCCAGACTAACCCTAATTAATAAAGAAGAGACAAGCGCACTACGCGGGCTTGTCTTCGGTATCCCAGATTAAGCAAAAATAATCGAAAGTATCTTTAATTAACCAAACAAGAGCATTGAGACGAGCGCGCTATGCGCTTGACCAACCCCGCCTAACACAAAACCATAATTATCCCAAATTAACAAAACTAGCGCGCTACGCGTGGTACTTTCTTAACTAATCCAAATATACCAAACAAGGGCGCATTTGGCTCTCTCTCTTTTGGTCGTTAAATAGCGAGCGTCTTGCGTAACTCAAAATAGCGAATTATTATTATTATTATTTATTATTTTAATAAATACAAAGTACTTCTGAATCACCATGTATAAAGTGTTGGTTGAATGTATCCAACAAGATACCGTATTTTAGAACCGAACAGAAATTACACTTGGCAACACCTATTCGTAGAATGACAGCTGACTGAGCCGTGCTAAGCTAACTAGATGCTAGATCACATAATTTAAGAAATCGAAATGCTGAAAGCTGAAATAGTGTCATGTTGACGTGCCAGAAATGTTATCATTTTAAAATGCAAAAGAAAACAGTTATATTTTTGGTTTTTAAGAAAAGAAGCTGGTAAAAGTTTTTTTGAGACTACTATTACTTATTCTTGTATCGCTATTACGCCTGCCTTGCTTTTTGCTTGCATTTTTCAGATCCGTTTGGACCGTTGCGTTGTGTTAAAAAAGAGAAGGTGAAATAATGAGTGTGCGAGAGCGAGATAGTATAAGTTTGGAACATGTCGGATGGTTTAACATAACTGCATTTTGTAAACTTTGTTATTTTTTTCTGATAAGTAGAAACATTTGCGCAGCATTTAATGTGTGGGAGATGGTAAGAGAAGTAACGTAGAATATGCCAGTATTTTTATTTTTGTGGTAGCCAATAAGTGCGCAAAGTAAATATTGACCAAATACAGTTACGTACACCTGCATTACAGGTAGTGTGGGACGACTCGCTGCTCTCGATGACATGGGAGCCATACCCACTAAAACCTCCTTCACGCCCTTGAGGAGAGCTTCCCGGCCCCGTCATAGACATCTCCACAGGAAGCTTCCGGGTGTCTTAATTGTTATGTTCTTTTTTCAATCATTCATCATCTTCTTTCTTTTTCATCACTTGTTTGATGTATTTATGGATGATCTCCCATTTATTCCTATTTTCCAACATGTGTGCAATCATATTCCCTGGAGATAATTCATCCTCAATTAACAGGTTCGTTTGCAGTCTTTTAGCTTCCCATCTTGGGCAATGGAACAAAGTGTGCTCCGCTGTATCTTCCTGGTTGCAGTATCTACAACTTCCATTCCGTCGCTTCCCTATTCTATACAGGAAGCTATTAAAACAGCCATGGCCTGTCAGTGCTTGGGTCAGGTGGTAATCAACATATCCCCATTTTCTGCTTGTCCATTTCCTCAGGTCTCTGATTAGGCTGTAAGTCCACCTACCCTTTACCGATCTATCCGATTCCATTTGCCATTTATATATTGTGGTTTCTCTTGCTGTTCCTCTTATTTGTGCTGTCCTCTCCAGTCTCTGTCTCTTTGCAAAGTAGAGCCTGTGCCGTTCGTCAGCTAGCAAATGAAATGGGATCAATCCTGCAACTACCAAAGCTGCTTCCGTAGAGACTGTTCGGTATCCTGCGCATACTCTCATGGCTATCGTTCTTTGAACCGATGCTACCATGCTTTTATATTTTTCGATTCTCATTGCGGGCAGCCATACCGGTGATCCGTACAGGACAATTGACTGAACAGTCATTGCCAACACTCGCCTTTTTCTTTCTGAAGGTCCTCCCACATTCGGAAGAAGTGCTGCTAGCGCCTTTAAAGCCTTGGTAGCTTTTTCGCATACCTTTTCCAGATGTCGCCCCATCGTGAGACCTCTATCCAGTGTAATTCCTAGGTAATTTACCTTTACTACTGGTTTTATACACTTATTACCCATCCGGAACTGTATATGGTCCACTTTTCACTTAAAATTCAATATAATGGCTTCCGTTTTTTCCGTAGATACGGACAGATTGTTGTCCTCCATCCATTTGGCCACAATCTCCAGGACTTCATTGCCTTTTTGCATCATATCCTCAGAGTTGTCTGAAGATACCAGCACGGCCAGATCGTCGGCGTAACAAATTAGCTTTGTTCCCTCTGGTACGTTCAGTCTTAGAAGACTATCGTACAGTACGTTCCACAATGTTGGGCCCAGTACTGAACCCTATGGAACGCCCCCAAACACACTTCTTATTATACCCTTTGCAATCGCCACTGTCCGCTCCTCTAGGTAGTTCCCAATCGTGTTCCTAAGGTAATCGCTTATGCCCAAATTGCGCAGATTTTCCTTGATTATTCCCCAAGAGGCCGTATTGAAGGCATTCTTGATGTCCACCAATATCATTGCATGCCATCCACCCACCTTGGTTTTGACGGTTTCAATCACCTCATGCACTGCATCTACCGTTGTTTTCCCTTTTGTGAAGCCAAATTGTTGTCTGCTGAATCCCCCGTGTTTATCGTTTATTTCTTTAGTTAGTCTGTTGTTTAATAATCTTTCGTATACTTTGCCTAGTATATCAATTAGGCAGATTGGGCGGTATTTTGTGAAATCGTCTCTTGATTTTTTCGGTTTTTCCACAAGCACAAGTTTGGTTTTTTTCCAGTCTTCTGGAAAGATGTTAGTTTCCAGGCACGTATTATAAAAATCAGTAAAAAGTTGGACGTTGCACATAATCACGGTCTTAATGGCTTCCGGTGGAAGCCCGTCTGGCCCTGGCGATTTTTTCATTTTTATTCCTTTCGTAGCCATTGAGATTTCCTCACTTGTAAAAATATCACAGTCATATATCACATTTTCTTTAGCTATCACAGTTGGTTCCTGATGCATGAAGAGGTCTTCCAACAGTAAGATTTTTTGATCATTGTTAATTTCGATCTTTGGGTGTGGTTGGCTCAGTCGAGCTTTTACTATCCTGTAGCCATCGCCAAATATATCATTTTCTAGGTCATTGCATAGGTTCTTCCACGCCTTTTCTTTTTGCCGTTTGATGTCTAGACCCAATTCTTTTTTTGCGCTCTTATATTCGTTCCAGAGGTGTTCTCTTCTGGCTTGGTTTCCAGTTTCTCTTTGGTATAAGCGCCGTTTCCGCCCTACATCCAAAATCTTTTGTTGAACTTCTTGATTCCACCAGTATGGAAGTTTATAATTTTCGTCACACCTTACCATAGGCGTGCTCTCCCTATATGCTTTTTTGATGATTTTGGTTAGGGCTGCAGAGTTATTGGGGGTTTGATTATTTCGATTTTTCCTGAGGAAGCTTTGCTTTAATTTCTCTAAATCAGTGACTCCTGGTTTGACAATGCGCAGTTTCCGACTATTCTTGTTATCTATCTCTGTGATTATAAACCTATGTTCAGTAATGTCCATATCTGTCAATATTTTCCAATTAGGTTTCCTTCTCGTTAGTCCCTCGGAGCACATCGTGAGGTCTATGTAGGACTGTCCGGACTTTAAGCAGCACCAAACGGTTGCCGTTTATCCATTGTGCCAGCTCGATACGTCTTTTATCGGTCTTGTCGCCTCCCCATGTATGGTGTTTAGAGTTAAAATCGCCTGTCACGATGATGTGGTGTTTTTGGACATTTACGGGTTTTATTGCACGTTCTAGTTCGGACAGATACTCTTGAAACACGTTAAAATGACAGTTGGGACTTATATACACGCTAAAAACAATAAAATCTGTAAATTGGACTGCCACAAAACATTTTCCCTTAAGCATATTTATCACAGATATTGATTTGTTATTTATCAGAATTAGTGCATCTTTAGTGTCGTTATAGTAATGAGTGTTTTTTGCTGTGCACAGTTTTTTGTTTGGTTCGCTATAGGCGATGACATCGCAGCAATTCTCTGCAGCTATAACGGCACTCACATCGTGTATTGGGACGCTTCTATTGGCATTTATTTGTAATATTTTCATTTTATTGGTCGCCATTTATGTTTATATCTTCGCGATGGGTGCTTGCGTGACTGTCCAGCCTAGTTGGATCCGCTCTCGATTTTCTTCTATTTATGGAGATGGCTCTTCGGAAAATTACACATTTGCCAGTTCCAGCTCGGTGTCCGTCTTCGTTACATAGAAGGCAACGTTCGGTTTGGTCACATTCTTTTGCTCTGTGCCCATCTTTGCCGCACTTGTAGCACAAGTTTCTTCTATCCGGTCATTGGCATTTGTCCGCTGTATGGTCGTAGGACCAACATTTGCTGCATTTGTTCAGCAATATCCTCTTCTCTATCCTGCATCTTGTTATACCAACCCTTACCTCCCTCAGGGTTGCAAGGCGGTATGAAAACTCTTTGGATATTGTGAGCGTGACGGCCAATGTATTCCCAGCGTTTGGCCTCATTTCGCTTGTTTTGATCCTATTGGAGTCCACGCAGCCTGTGTAGCGAGCGATGCTTTCTACAAGTTCTTGTTTTGTCGTAGTGGCATCCATCCCCCTTATGTGGAAAGTTTCATTGTCCCCTCCATTGGTCCTATCCTCGACCACACGGACTTTAGTATCTTCGTTAGAGGCGATTTTATCCCTCAGTCTTGAGGGCATCCCTGTCCTTGTCTGTAACGATTATGACATCGCCGTTTTTTGTTTGCCTTATTGTTTTGATTGCTTTGCAGGCATCGTCATAACCTTTGTTTTTATTTTAGTAATAATGTCTTTGTAGTTTTGATCCTTCCCGTCTATAATTATCGCATATGTGTTTCTATCCCGTTTAATTGTGGGTTCATCTTCTTTTGTACTAAGGTCCTGATTTGTATTCGTATAAATAATAACTTTTGTAACTGCTTCTCGGAAGATCACTTCCAACATTTTCCTCATCATTAGTGTGCTTATGGTTTCGACTTTGTGTATTGCTACCCATTCGTCTTCCTTGGTTTCTTCCCTAAGCTTAACCAGAGACTTCCATAATTCTTGTTCGCCTTTTCCCTGTGGCATTTTCAGGATTCGGCGTTTTGCTGCCTTTTGTTTGGACTTAGTACTTGTAGTTTCTATAAGCTCATCAAAAAGGATGTTTCCATCGGGCAGTTCGGGGTATCTTTCCTTGTAGAGGGCTTGAATACCCTTCTCCATATTTGGATCAGCTGGATCCACCAGTACCACTCTAACTGTGGTGTCTTTCGTGCCCCTCAAGGGGTTGCCCCTTTTTACTTCTGTACTCGTATACAGGCTTTGTGTCCACTGTTGTTGCGAGATACCCTTCCATTCTTCATAGGTGGACACTTCCACCAGGCTGTCGCAGATATTTCTTTCGTGCCTGTTGTGCCAGGCCATTGTTTGCGTTCCTTGCTCTTTCGTCTGTGTATGGTTTCTCTCGGTTTGTGTTTGGGCATCTTCTCCGGATTTATTTATTACGTCTTGCTTTTTATTACATATCCACTCTACAATTTTTGGTTTGTTCAAGACAGCTATTTGTCTTTTCAGTTTTTGGATTAAGTCCTTTATATCTCTTTTAGTGTTTTGTTCAACGTTTGCCTCTATTTTTTTCCCTATATCACTGATTAATTTTATTGCCTCCATTAAGTCAGATGCTTCTAGGCAGTCTTTTTTCTTACAGCTGCGGTTTTCGACTTCCATAGATGTGTCATGGGCTTTCCTCTTTTTGTTATCTAGGGCGTTTCCCATCGAGTAACTTCGTTCCCTTACCATTTTGGTTAATAGATTCACCCTATTTACCGACTTACTGCTGTCCATCGTTTTATCACCACTTTGTGGTCTCGTTGGGGATCTTCCAATTGAGTCTCGCCTTTTGAATGGATCAGGGATATTTGGCCGTTCACATCCTGTGTCTACGCCGTCCCTGATTTTCTCCAGGCTTGCTGAGGATTCCTCAGTCTGGTTTTCCATATTTTGTTCTATTCCAGTCGTAGTTTCCTGCGCCCTGGCCTGGTCACCTACCAGGGACGCTGGGCAGTAGTTGGCTGACGGTCGGGCGGGGCCTGCTCGCTCACCCCGAACACCGACCGGAACTGGGGTATCCCTCCCCTGCTCCGTAAACTCCTTTTCTTCTCTGCGACCCTCCATGGTTGGTTTTAACGAGTTTCCTTCTCCTTGCCTTTTTGTCCTACGGCCAGGTTTTACTGCAGCCGCCCACTCTGGGTCAGACGCTGACCTAGCAGCCGCCCGCTCCGGGTCAGACGCTACCAGGGTTTCGGTGGAAGAATAGAATAAGATGGAAGGAAAAGAGAGACCCCTAGCCCTCGGATAACCTAATAGCGTCGGGGTCGGAAAGAACAAGAGTTGATCCTGAGCGATCGATAGGACAGTTGAAAGAAATAGAGAGCCCTTTCCGAAGACAAGTTGAAGTAGGAGAAGGGCTCAGCTAGAGGACCTCGGGATTGCCATTTCCCGTACACACAAGACATGTGCCTCTGAGAGAGCTGGTCCGCGGAGACTTATTCGTCAAACCCGATCAGGAGCTTATACCCGGAAGGGTCCGCTTATGTCGTCTCTACCATAGTGCCAGAGCACCATGGCGTTCCCCCATCCGCCGCCCGGGGACGCGCCCGATGGATTGCTCAACCCCGCGGGAAACTAACCAAAGCTAACCTAAACTAACCAAAGCTAACCCAAACTAACCCAAAGCTAACCCAAACTAACCAAAGTTAACCCAAGCGAACCGAAATTGTTTCGCACGCAAGTGCATAGTGGTTTAAACGAGACGAAACTAACCAAAGCTAACCTGAACTAACCAAAGCTAACCTAAACTAACCCAAACTAACCAAAGGTAACCCAAACTAACCAAAGCTAACCGAAATTGTTTCGCATAGGCTTGCGTGAAGAAAGACTGGCGCTTCGCGCAAGTCTTTCTTCACGCAATTGCGTAGTGGCTTAAACGAGACGAAACTAATCAAAGCTAACCCAAACTAACCAAAGCTAACCTAAACTAACCAAAGCTAACCCAAACTAACTCAAAATATGAAAATGACTTATTTCCGCAAGAAGTTTTTTGCGGTATTATGTTTAGAAAAATATTTGGAAAGTAAAACAGAAACAGGTTTTCATGTAACTGATTTCAGTTATTCTAGAGTCGAAAAAATGAAAATGATGCATTTCCGCAGCATTTTTTTTATGATTTTGTATTTGGGGAGGTTGCTCTATACTAAATAAACAAATATTTCTTACATAACTGATTTCAGCTAAGCGAAAGCTGATCCAAATATTTATAAAATACTTTAATGATAAAGTAATTCACAGTCCATACTTAAGGAAATGTAATTGCAAATTTATTGAATAAGGATTGCATTTAAATGTCTTAACCAAAACAATTGCCATCTCGATACACGTTTTATTTAATTGTCGTCCCACATGTATTTTGATCAAGTATCAAGAAACACTTCCTTTGGGTTTGTAATAGTGAGTACCTAATTTAAATTTTAGAAAGTATTTTTGCATTGGCGTTGAGAGAAATTTGTAGAGAAGGCAGATACTATGTGATATATGTTTTCTGGCTGGTGAATCTAATTTTAGCGGAAGCGTGAAAAAGCCACACCTAGATTTATCTTTTTTATTAGTAAATGTTCACAATTATTATAACCAGCAATTCACAATTTTATTGTAATTTCGAATCCACATCTGCTCCTCGGAATTCAGAATTGAAACTTGGAATTCATAACTGAAATACGTATCCCAAAATTGCATATCGGAGTTCCAAATTACAACTTGGAATTCATAATTACAACTAGTACATTTCTTGATTGTCCTTGCTTTAACCCCTTATAAAGGGGTGGTATAGCACGGCTACATGGCAATTTGCCAGTACGACCACCGTCCGATACCGGAGTCTCCGTAAAATCGAGCTCGACCTGACTTTTACTCGAGATACGAGACTTTTTATGCTCTATACAGTAAATCTTGCCACTTTTTAAGGGCATGCCTGTTATTTATTCATAAATAGCATAGCTGGTATCGGAATTACAACGAAACGAAGGCAAGTATTTGCGAATGTCACCCAATGGTGAGATTGAAAGCCAATGCTTTCAATCTTTGCAAAGAACGGCGACAGGCCTACCCAGGAGATTGAAGAGGCCTTTTTCGGGGCACAGCTCATGCACTTGAGATGCACCGCAGGAAACCTAAAAGTACCAGAAAAGTCGAATCACGTATTGATTGCGGTCAAAGAACACGAAAACCAGACCAGATGACTTACGCTACGTTAGTGAAAGGTAAAAGTGAGACCTCTCCGACGTATTCAAAAAAGAAGAAGGTTGAAGACAAGAAAATGCCTTAAAAAGGGCCCGTTGGCGTACCTGACTCGCCGCATGTACCTGACGACCTTCAACCGACCTTGAAAGTCACGACACTTCCTGAAAAAACAGCAGACATTGCATCAGCCGAAACCGATCATACAATCCTCGCTCCGCCTCCAGCGGCTAAGGAAGCCTCGCCCCCTCCAGAGCATATGGACGTGGAACCAAGCGGTTCAAAGGCTAAAGATTTTCAATTCATAGTTCCTTTTAAAACAATACCATTTAAAAAGAACATCCGTAAAGGTTACTTAGATGTAGATGGCGAGCCTGCTACAAAAACAAGCAACAAATTTGAACCTCTGAGCAACCTGGAAGATATGGACTCGGATTCCTCTGAGAACGTAACACCAAGCACTAGACCTAGAAGGGTTGCTCCAAAGCCCAGATGCCCCTTTAATCCCAAGGTGACACCACCGCCGTCCATCGTTAGAAATGGCGGCCTTATGAGTCACCGGGATTTTACTGGAACCTTGAAAACGGCGTTATCAGGGACTACAGACTGAAATATACCAAGAACAGTATTGTAATCTGGTGCAAGAATATGAAGGATTGAAACTCACTGGAGAGGATGTTTTGATAACGATCATGTAGTGTACCATACGTACGCAGAGAAAGCCACGAAGACGCAGAAATTTGTGCTTAAGGGAGTCGCTGGCGGCATCTTGCCGAACGAGGTCCGTAATGCACTCATTGACGAGTACAATCCTAGCATCAAGAATCAAGAATGTCTACTTAATGAAGAATACTTAATCCCCCCTGTACTTCGTTGCGATAGATGTCACAGTAACTTTGAAGAACTTGTATACGCGCTGTAAATACTTGATGAGAGTCCGTGTCTCCTGGGACCACCGCAAGATTGCAAAATTCATCATGCAGTGCAAACGGTGCCAGGGGCACGGACACGCCTTGTCCTACCGCAAACGTGAGTGGCAATGTAGCAGATGCGCTGGCCCTCACCAGATATCTGAGTGCAACTAAGAAAACATCAAGTGTGCAAACTGTGGCGGTGAACATCGAACCATTGATGTTGGCTGTCCAGTGTACATATTCAAGGTCAACTAATTGCAGCCTAGGAAGACTATTTATAAGCTTGCCCCTCCGCCAGCAAAGCCCGCATGGCAGGGCTCGAAGCCGAAGACAGCCCCTGGGAAATACGACAGAAGCTTTTCTCCCCTGAGGTACACTCAGCCCCAAAGTGACAGTGCAAATAGTGTTAGTGATCGTGGCCGTGTAAATGCAGCAATAAATGTAAGTATCAAAAATCTTATGGCATTACCAGATAGCACTGTAATTGATTTGAATAGGTTAAAAGTCACTGATAAAATCAATAATCTTGTAAATATCTTAGAACTCCTCATTGTATTGGAGGACTTCGCAGAGCTGCTAGAAACCTGCGGGGGAGACAAAGGAGCCCTGCTGCAGGCCACCATCAAATTCTTCACAGAAGATATTGAAAAATATAACATATAGGTGTCAAGGTTTTTCAAAGTGTTTTTCCCTGCGAATTTCCGCATTCATATCTATTCACTTCAACAAAAGTACCCATAACAAACACTGTTGATAAGATATGTCTACAAAACGATTGAAGGGTGGTCAACCCACCCAGGTAATTTGAATAATGCCACAGATTTCGAGTTTTATCTGAACGTTGCCTATTCCTACGTGTAGGCCAAAGGCGGAGTGCGTGTAGTTAGGGTAATAACTAGCATGTAAGAAACTTTGTATTTGGTAGGTAGTTATTAGAATAGTATAGCGATAAGAAACTTTGTAAGTTTTGGATAATAAATGTTGATGCACACATAGAAAAGATCTCTTGATCTAAAAACAGCGAGGAGTTCAGATCATTCCTCTCCTTATGAAGAAATAAATATTTATTTTGAAATACTTTTCCTCGCCATAAGAACATGTGAAGTTCAGATACATTTTTTCTTATTTGAATCCGCTGAGGTGAAGAAATACTTTTCTCGACACAACGTAATATTCTTTTGCCACATATGAAAGTCAATATGCTCTTGGAATAACGTCAATTTCCTCAGTTTGAGAACTCTTTTCTATGTGTGTGATGATGATGATGACGTCCACCGTCCGGACTACGATTTAGCTAAATAATATACTTCACGCTAGCACAAGACACGCTCACCGTAATACGTCTTAAAAATCTCCGATATACTCGGCGTTAGCACATTGCACAAAATATACTGCACTCCAGCAGAGCCGCCGTAATATAAGATCTATTATGGCATTTTTCGTCCGTTTTCCAAATGCAAAGAATTTTAAAATTTTCACTTCTTGCAATGCCCTCCGCTCGCTGCGGGGCGCAACCAACAAAAACTAACCCAAGCTAACCCAAGGCATGTCAAAAAACTAACTAACACAAAAAAAAATACAAAAAAATTAGGGTCAAGCGTCGAAATCATTGCCTCGCATTCTCAACAAGTGCCTTACTTACCACTCAAGCCAAATTTCTACACATCTGCTTTCTTCAAAAAGACTCATACAAATGCGTGTGACGTGTGAGACTGCTAGCCGAGATGACACCAAGCCCTGTGCTGGAGCGCAGTATATTAAGTGCGATGTGCTGACGCCGAGTGTATCGGAGATTTTTAAAGCTGACTTATTACGGTGGGCGTGTCTTGTGCTAACGTGATGCATATTTAGTAAAATCGCATCCGGGCTTAGCTAAAGCTGGGCCGGCCCTCCCTTGTTTTAAATGCAGAACTAGTGAATTCTGCGTTGAGGTTCACTCGGCAAATCGTTTTCTTTCAGATAGAGGGTCATTTGCGGGGCTGTCCCTCAGGCTGCCACCTGGCTATGCTTCCACGTGCAAAGAATTCCCCTAATTAGTAGTTCACCCTTCCCTAAGTGACTTACCCCCACAACCACTAGCACGCTACCATTTTCCAGAATCCCCGCAGAGGACGGTTTGAGGTGGAATAGGGATGGTAAAATTAGGAATAACCGGAGTACGACTTGTTTCTTTGGGTTCTTTCAACTTTGCTATTGCTGCTCAGATGGGATGAGGATCGAAAAAACGAGATGACAGTTTTATAGGGAATTTAGTGGAGAAAACTCTTTAAATACCTATCTGTTTCGAAAATGTCGGGAAAATAGGTCAAAGAAACGACGGTTTGTTTTTTCTCAATTTTTTTTTTGTATAGAAAAATCTATTATTTGACGAGAATCTATGTAAATCGTAGAAAAAGACACTTTAGACATGAGGATGCCTTTTATACAGGGTGAGCTAGTTGAAATTAAACTTCTCGACATTTGGAGTTTTGACACAAGTCGCCACGTAGTACTTTATTACTGGAAAACTAATCTGGAGCAAATTCTCGCCTTTTGAAGTTATTCTGCCATGCGGTCTTTTTTTTTTAGTTAACAAATAACAAGCCCAATTTTTGTGAAATATTCCGGCATTAAAATTAGTCTGAGAATGTTAAACAGGTTTTTTAACTTTTGAATCATTCCCGAATTCCTCAACAATATAGGTGTGTATCTGTTTCAATATCAATGACATTCTTCTGTAGGGTACTAAGTAAGGGTATGAATTATTTTTTCTAACATAAAAATACCTCAAAAACCTTTTCTGAACACACTCAATTGCATCGCAGTATACATTTACCTGTAGAAATCAAATTGTAAGTTAGAAAGCACACATTACACAACTTCACGATTACATTCATAGTATTGAAATTGTGTGCATTTCGAATGTGAAAGGCAAGGGCCTTAAACTCTGTTAACTATTATTGCATGTTCACTCCTAGGTCTTTGCATTCAGCTTTTTCTGTAACTGCAATAGACTAATGAATGCCTAATCTGCTGGATCGCTTTTATTTGTGAAACTCATGTAAATTTTTTTTTCGAGTTCAGAAACATTTTTCATCTCAAAAACATCTAAGGGCTTGAGGAACACCAGATGTCTGCCGTAAAATCAAATGAATAGGCTCCTCCCACTTTAACCACCTGTGACCTGGAGGATAGGTAGATCTTTATAGAAAGGTATGCATCTCTAGAGAAAACAAGATAATTCAATAACTTACTGGGAAATATTTTGCTTCACAGAGTTAGCTGCAAAATATGCGCAATAGGCGCTGCCAAAAGATAAGTAAAACCTTTATAAATATAAGAAGAGATGTTGTCATCGTTTGTAATTTTATGGGCTTTATACTAGTTATTACAGTTTCTTTAGATTCCGTTGAGAAGCAAAAACTTCTTCAATCACTAACACTCACCATTTGAAACGGATGATGGCTCACTCTGCGCACCAAATCTGTCGAAAACCGTTCAGGATATTTACAGCTTTTCCGCTTATGATTGCTATAAGCAACCTTCCTAGGAATGTATGGATTTATACAGGTTTTTAGCTTGGTATGAACTAAATCTATACACGCATTAGGATCTGAGAGTGATTCAATTTCAGGCCAACCAGTTACAAAATTGTAATGCTTAACAAAGTTTCCGCTAGCATATTCGTACATGAAAGAAGTTGGTATTAAATGTTTGATTAAATGTTTGCAGACTGTTAAGTTGCACAGACATTGTATTTTTTCCTAACATGGGAACATGGCATTTCCCTAAACCTACAATTCTAATGTTAGATAAAACTAATTCTGGAATTATTTACATATGGTTTAAAATTCCTGCATTATTAATCTTGACGAACTGCTGTAAAATAAGAATCTTATCACATATTGTAATAAGGTTTTTGTACGAATATCTCTTATTTTGTGATAATAACTATACTGTCTATGTTTGGTTATGTTACTCTTATTTAATTTTTTTATTGAAGATTCACCTATTCCTTCACTTGTGGTAGTATCCTTTTTTGGTTAAGAACTTCGAGGCAAGTGAGCCAACTGGCTGAATAGCGCGCTTCTCAATAACCTTAAGTTGTGTTGGCGAATTGTTATCTGCCTACTACCTTATGTATCGGGAAGCTTTGAATCGTGCACTATACATGAGTCATCAGGAAATATCCCCTTTAAGAGTGTGTGTAAGTTCTCCGGCTTAGTATTAGAATGTAACGTAGCTTTTTATGTTCGGCACATACACAAGGAAAATCCTATGCCACCCAACGAGCGGTGGGTGTGCGTAGATGACGGTGAACGTTGGACTTGAAGCGATGTAGGCTGTAGTTTTGGGGAAAGACGTTACTCAGAAGTTCATTCCGGAGCGAGGCAGGCCTCCAAAAAAGGAGTGCCAGCTCATTCGAACACCTTCCGTAGTATTATTGATAGTAAAGAGATAGGTCCGTCACTTTTCTTCGATGTTCAAGGCTATCAAGGTCTCTAGTTAACTCTGGGTCATCCACAAGACGGACTGCTTTCCCCTGTATGGAGTGCAATATTTTGAGCAAGTGTTTGGGCGCCGAGGCCGTGCTGCACACATGAGACAATATTCCAGAGATGGTCTTATCTGTGCCTTATAGAGCAGAAAGCTGATGATGTGTATACAACTTGTTCACTCTATAGAGTGCTCTCAGTTTTAGAGCTATTGCTTTGGTGATCTTGGTGCCGTGATTACGACAAGACACGTTGTTTTCTTAAAGCCCAGCAAGCTTATGGATAAGCCAAAGTCAGTGTTTGTCCGGTCACTGATAAGTCAGGTCATGCTGTGTTTGCCTTTTTTGAGAAGACAACTGCTTGGGCCTTTTCTGAGTTAAACTGGGCATTGTTTTCCGAACCTCATCCCACGATGGCGTCCATAATTCCATATCCTCATTGATGGCAACAATCTGATTTTCTTGCTCGCGTTGGGAACGAGCAGTGGTCACACGATCGGGCACAAACTTAGACGCTATTTGAATATAATTAACATTATAATTTTTCGAGGGTTTCATTTACACTGCATCCTTTATCAACTGAAAGTTGGGTTTCTTACAAAGTTTTATGTGGTTGCCTGGTTTGGCCATTTGGATGTTTGTGATTGCTCATTTTCGCCAGAATTGCAGAGAGTTGGACCGTCGCGTTACCACGGTTCATGGCAGTGAACACATTTTTAATTCGACATTACATATTATAAGAATAGGTACATGGCTGCGAATCGGCCATTAGAAAATAAATTTTTGTTTACTCCCTGGTCAACACTATTATAACACTGTACTTAAATTACTGCAGTGGTTCTGAATTTTTATGAATTTGATCATTTCCGAAGAGACTTTATTCATGAATTTAAAGACAATGTCTCAAAATGTTTAACAACTCAAAGCATTATGATAATTGTTGCTGCTTGGTGTTGCTAAATGTCAAATGGGGCTACTTTGAGTACTTGAAGTGCTTCTTGTTATTGATACAAATGCGTTTTTGACAAATACGGCACCACGTATGTTTAATTTTAGTCGAAGATATTTCTAACCCAAACTATAAGTAAATATGATGACGATGATATAATATAAGTTGTGTTATGTACATTTTAGTTAAAAGTTATGACATCGAGTACAGCGAAAAAAGATGCAAAAAGAAGTTAAGGGAAGAATTCACAAAACATGACACAATCAAGGATATTAGAATCATCGATATGCTGGTTATTCGGGTAATTATGCTTAAACGTATAACGTCATATTTTTTAATTTTATGCATGTTTTGCCTCATAACTTGAAAGGTATATACTATAACATGCTGTACAAACACATATATGCTATTCGATGCTAATCGGAACATTTTATGAACTTTGTTTTCATGGGCTAAAAATAATTTTTAGCCCTGATGAAAGTCACGATATACTGACCGAAAGCTTGGATACGAAATAAATTATTTTTTAATAAATCCTTTTGGCTGAATACCCGTTATTCATTTCTACACACACACACATATATGTATATACAAGGTACCTGCGCCAAATATTGCCATGTTCCTAATATTGCCATCCGGCAATAATGACGTCACATTTCATTCAACCAGCGCTACCGGTAATTGCTTACCCGCATCGGACTCTTTCTCCCATCTAGCAGGTAACGCGCTCAATGTGCTTTAACAGATGTAGTAATAAATTATATCCTTTAGCTTACGTTTACTATTAAAATAACTGAACTTATTGTAAAGTCTGCTACCGGCTTAATTACAAAAGTGAATCAAAAGCAATTGGCTTATAAGGTAGGTACATATAAGTACTTAATAACCCTGCTTTGTGTAAATGCGATATCGAAGGTTAAGCGTTTAGTCACAGATATTTGCATTTACACCTGTGTTCCTAATATTGCCATATTCTGAGACACCAAATATTGTCACTGGCACACCGGCCACCGGCAATATTTGGAACAATTTTTTTCCCTACGGAAATAAATGCTTTGCTAAAAGTATACTAACTTTTTTAATTAGACATAATTATTTTTAGGAAATGGTAAAACAGAAAAGAGCCCAATGGACAGAAGAGGTTCTCAACGATGCTTTAGAAGCAATAAGAAGTGGGACCAATATAAGCCAGGCAGCAGTACAGTATTCCATTCCCCGAACTACTCTTGGACTGCATAAAAGGAAAGGTAATCCACGAAAACGACTTGGACGAAAGACTGTTTTAACATTCGAGCAAGAACGAGATTTAGTAAGAAGAATTCATAGGCTAGCAGAAGTGGGTCTGCCAGTAACCAGTAAAATCGTTCGAAAAAGTGTATTCTCGTACGCAGCTAAGCTTCATACAACCAATCCTTTTCCTGGGTCATCCGGATTGGCAGGAAGAAAATGGTTAGATCTATTTTTTGCAAGACATCCTGATGTAGCTATACGTAGAGCGCATCATATGAATCCAGGTCGATCACAAAAAATTAATCATTTTATTGTAAGTGACTACTTTTCAAAATTAAAGGAGGTCATGATCAGATTAGAATTATTCGATAAACCCGAGAACATTTACAATATGGATGAAAAGGGATGTCGCCTTACCATCCATAAGCAACAAAATGTTCTGGCTTAAAAAGGAGCCAAGCGAGCACATTTAACAGCCCCAGAACATGGCGAAAATGTTAGCATTGTTGCCTGTGGCAACGCCCTAGGTCAAGCAATTCTACCATGTATTTTATTTAAAGGACAGAGACTGAAGCCCGCATGGGGAGACCATATGCCACCAGGTTCAAAAATTATAATGACTGCTTAGGCCTTTACTTGTTGGCTGAATCATTTTTCAAAATATAGGAACCCAGGTCCAACACTTTTGATATTTGATGGCGCAAAATCCCACTTGGATATTTGAATTGTTGAAGCTGCAGAAAACCTAGGAATAACCTTATTTTGCCTGCAGAGTAACACTACTCATGAGCTCCAGCCCATGGACAAAGCAGTTTTCCGAAGTTTTGAATCATTTTGGGACCAAGAGATTTTAAACTTTCTTATCACTCAACCCGGGAGGCCCATAACGAAGATGCGATTTGGCGAAATTATTTCTAAAGTGTGGTTGAAATCAATGACGCCCTCTAACATAATATCTAGGTTTAAAGCGACGGGCATTTTCCCATTTTGCCCAGACATAATACCAGAGTCTGCTTTTGCTCCCAGCCTAATAACCAATACTGAGCAACCTCGAATATAACACAATGAATTAGAGATGCCTCGTTCAAGTGGATCTATTACACAAAATAAAGGGAGAAGACCAAACTCTGATAAGGAAGATTCATCGGTAGGCTCCAATCTTGACATCCCTGGTCCAAGTGGGTTTAATAAAAAAAAAAACAAAGGGAGAAGACCACATTCCGAGACGGAAGATTCATCGTCAGAGTCGGATCGCGACAATGAGCTTTTAGTAAATGAAGTTTCCGCTGCCGATGGACCTGGAGATCAGAATATCGGCTACTGATTGTATCTGAGAGGGATGATGGTGGGACTC
>MU182768.1:24515-45550 GCA_016904865.1 Pissodes strobi
GGTCACGCCATAACTTGAGAACGACTTTACGGATTTCGTTCATCTTTTTTTTATAAGTTTTCTAATACCCTGTAGAAGGTTCTTACGTAAAGAAAAATTAAGAAATTTGAGCAGAAAATTGGATAATTTCAGAAGAAATAAAAATTGACAGATGTCTGCAACATTGACACTCATAGCGTTTGACAGTTTGCGCGACGTAAATGTTGTTTAACATATGCGTCGGTCAGTATCTATTATTCAAAAAATTCATTTATTCATTTCTTAGTTCAGTGAGTTTTTTGAGAAGTGTTTGTTTATCACTAAACAAATACAAACATTGTTTTCTAAAATTTAATCTACATGCTTCCTATCAACACCGCTTGATTTATGGAACAAATATAAATATCCTATTGCCGAAGATATGAACGAAGAAATTCACAATGAAGCATTAATAATAAAATTATGTGCTTGATGCTTACCAACAACAGATTAATTCTATTAGGAATGTCAACGCCCAACCGCCCAATGCACGACGAATTTAATCAAGAGTTGAGACGCGAAACCCAATACGATTCCGAGGCATTGAGAGAAACCGTTCAAAGAAACGTTCCCCTTTTAAATCAGGACCAAAAATATGCCTACGATACCTCATGAAAGTAGTGAACTGGCGGATTTTTTTTCTTAGATGCTCCCCCGATTTTTTTTCTTAGATGCTCCCGGTGGAACTGGAAAAACGTTTAATATCATTGATTTTGGCAACGATTCGATCGCAAAATGGAATTGCGCTCGCACTTGCCTCATTAGGTATTTCTGCTACGTTGTTGGAAGGCGGTCGAACAGTTCATTCAGCACTTAAGTTGCCGTTGAATATGCAAACTAATGAAACTCCAACTTGCAACCTTTTGAGGAATTCTGCGATGGCCAAAGTGTTGCAGCAAAGCAAATTGATCGTTTTGGGATGAATGCACGATGGCACACAAAAAATATTTAGAGGCATTAGACCGCACGATGCAAGATTTAAAAAACAACGAAAAGCAGTTTGGTGGTGCGATGATTCTGTTGGCAGGTGATATTCGACAAACATTGCCAGTGATTCCACGACCAACACCAGCAGCCGAACTTAATGCATGTTTGAAGTCGTCAATTCTATGGAAATACGTCAAAACACTTAAATTAAATATGAACATGCGAGTCGAATTGCAGAACGACCGATCTGGAGAAGTTTTTCCCAAACAATTAGTAATGGCAAAATTTCTGTTAACACATCGTCTGGATACAATATATTCCCTGCAAATTTTCGTCACTTTACTGAATCAAAGACCGAACTCATCGAGATGGTGTTCCCAAATATTTCTCAAAATTACAAAAATCATGTTTGATTGAGCGAACGTGTTATCTTGGCTGCAAAAAACCTTGATGTAAACGAAATAAAATTTCAGATTCAAAATAAGATAGCTGACGAATTGATGACATACAAATCGGTTGATCCCGTTACTAACCAAGATGATGTTGTGAACGATCCAATGGAATTTTTAAATTCGCTGGAATTGCTCGGATTATTACCTCATAATCTGCAATTAAAAGATGGATCGGTAATCATTATGTTGCCGAACATAAACCAGCCACGTCTTTATAATGGCACCCGGCTTGCGGTGAGGAAATTAATGAAAAACGTCATCGAAGCCACAATTGAAAGGGAAGAACAAAGGCGAAGATGTTTTGATTCCATGCATCCCTATGATTCCGAACGACATGCCTATAAACGGCTACAATGTCCAGTGCTGCTTGCATTCCAGTGCGGCTTGCATTTACAATCTCGATAAATAAATCGCAAGGGCAATCGTTAAGTGTTTGTGGCATCAATCTTGAAAATCCATGTTCCCGTGTCGGAGAACTAACAGTGTTGTGTATCAAAAAGCATTATAATAAACTATGTCTTTGAAATAATTTTTTTGGTATTATTTATTCCAGTTCGAATTGAATATTCATAGCTAAGACAAGACAACGTCTGTCGGGTCAGCTAGTATATATATATATATATATATATATGTATGTATGTATGTATAATATTGATACAGGAGATTGATTTTCATTTAGGTGCGGGATAGCACCACCTGTGACCAGTTTCGAATTTCACAAATCTCATCGGACAGGCTAGTGAGTATCTTTCCGGAACCTATCTAGCTATTGTGATTTCTCATTGTGCTAGTGCACTAGGCACTCTTGCACTGTCGTGGATCTTGTGTTCTTGAGTTAATGGTATTTGTCTTGTAGATCTTGAAGTGCGTTGTTGAGTTGGAAGGAACGTTGTTGGAAGCAAGTACGCCTTGGAGCCGTTAGTGATGGAACGAGTGTTGTTTGATTTTTGCGGTTTGAGCAGATGAGAGAATTGCTGTAGACACCGAGGCGCGGCTGATCGATTTGGATTTTGCAGATTTCTCCGCAAGTCCAAATCGGCCACCCCAGGAAAGAACTGCACGTGACACACGGGGTGTTACCCCCTGACCCTACTTCTACGCATGGAACCCATACGGCGAGCTACCCCGTGCAGTCCCTTAATGCCTGTATACCTCCGTTTTTAGGCGGGAACCCGGCCTAGGGCATCAGCGATGCTCTCGTTCCCAGCTGTTATTGAGATCATTCTTGTATGTTAGTGATTTTTGACCGGAACCTAACTGAAAACACAAGCTCCATGTCAATCAAAGTCGTTATAGACAAACGGTGAGATGTTAACTCGTACTCCCTCTGCAGTGTGCTGCTAGAAGTTTAAAAAATGTGTCGTAGATCGATTTTGATATGTATCGGCTCTCCTTGGCAGGCAGTAGCCACATACAAAATCTATTTTTGTACTCGATCGATAGTACCCTTTATAAAAGTATGATGTTTCTTGGTCTATATTATATGATTTGCGAATGAATGTTCTTTTTCAGAAGACCATAATATTGATACAGGAGCTTGACTTTCATTTAGGTTCGGGAAAAGCACCACCTGTGGCCGGTTTCGACTTTCACAAGTCTCATCAGACAGGCTAGTGGGTTCCTTTCTCGAACCTAACTGAAAACACAAGCTCCATGTCAATCAAAGTCGTTATAGACAAACGGTAAGATGTTAACTCGTATTCCCTCTGCAGTGTACTCTAGAAGTTTTAAAAATCTGAAGAATGTTTCGCAAATGGATTATGATATGTATCGGCTTTCCTTCGCTGGCAGTAACCACATACAAAATCTATTTTTGTACTCGATAGTACCACAAATTAGTGATAGTACCCTTTAATAAAAGTATGGTGTTTTTTGGTCTATATTATATGATTTTTAAAAATGTATATCACCTGCCAAATTTATTTTTTTAAAATTTCTAAATGACAAAATTTTTTAAAAACCTTAAATAACTGATTTGGCGCCATAAAAGACCAGATTTGGTAAAACTTTTATCCTTAATTTATTGTTTAACATTATGTATTGGTGTTGGTATACAAGTGAAAGTAAAAATAAAAGCATGCTCGATTAGATATTGTGCAATGAGCATTCAATAATAGCCATTAAATGTGAGTTGCATATTGTAAACTAGTAAACTTTCAACAAATTTTAGTATAAAAGAACGTGCAAATCGAGTAAACGGCAATTTGGTTATCTGGTTAGTAGTACCTCAAGGGCAAACGCTTTCTGGTATCAGGTTCAAGCCTTCCTAAAGTTGCGTCAGTGAAAAAGTGAAAAGTAAAGTGAACCTAAATCAAAGTGAAACTAAACTAAGCATACCGCTATAAATTAAACGAATTTACTCTCTTAGAATCTAACACCAAACTAAAAATACTCCCGGGCGGAAACAACAAATTGCTTCCTCGTTGACACGTGATGGAGGCTGCCGTTCTGATCTCCGTACGTAGGACCTAGGACCATGGACTCGTCAAGGAGATAACCTTTGGAGGCTGCCGTTCTAATCTCTAGTGCCGTTCATTGGGAGCCGCCTTTCTGACCCTAACCCCAGAGGCGTTTCGGTTATTTATATGCAGTGAAGTCACATGGTGGAAGTGCCTCTTCGACCTTTCTACAAGTAACGTCATTCTGACCCCCGCCCCGCACACATAACAAGTATATCTTAATTTTTTGTCTAAGCCATTTTTGACAAGTGCTGTTAAGATTGCTGGGCACCCTGACATACAGGGTCAGTCGGAAATGTGTTTTTTTCAGAATTAAATAAATATTCAAACACAATACATAACCATCGAGATCCACACGGTTAATATCTGTACCAGCTTCTCATCAGATTTAATATATCATCAATCAACATTACAGGGTATTACAGAGATTGGTTACTTCGAGTTGTTCATCACACATCTTCCAGAGGGAGTGAATCTTTTTTGCGGGCAGAATTTCGTTCCTTCGAGGAGTAACTGGACTGCTCTCGGAGTTAGAAAAAATGTCTGTCCCAGGGCAAAATAAGCATAAGAAAAATCAACAAAATAAATTACGCTCAAGAACACTCATACGATGGACCCATGGACCAAGGCATCACCAGTCAATATCAAAAAGCAAGAGGATCATAATGATGAAGTAAATTTTCAGATATTATACTTTTAAAACACAAGTATCATACATTAGATAATAGAAAAAATCACCCTTATGCGAGGAACAAGGAAAAAATAAGCAGTATATGCAGATATAGACAAATGTAGCTAGAGTATAGAGTTACAATTTTAAACGCAAAGTATTAAAAATAAGTACCCTATTGGGCAAATCATAGCAAAAGCACTTGGGCGTTGGAATAAGTGAAAACTTGAGGAGAAAAATGGAAAAATGAGTAACTAGGAAATAGAGTTACCGTTGTAAACGCAAGTGTTAACGATAAGTACCCTACTGGGCAAATCGTATAGGTGAAACACAAAGGGGTGGACATAAAGCATAGTTGAAGTCATATAAAACTATTATCTAAGGGACATACAGTAACAGTAACTAGAAGAGAGCAGCTTAAATATAAGAAGAAACCAACAACTATAAAGAAACAATACACTAGGGGAATACGACGAACTGGACCAAGGGATGGATGATTCCAAGAAAAAGAAAACTAAAAAACCGTAACTAAGTAATTGAGAAGCAACCAGAAACTAAGAAACCAAAAATTAAGTAAAAAGTAACCAAAAACCAAACAAATACAAAGAAACCAGACACTAAGAAGAAATCAGAAACTAAGCAACTAAGTATAGGAAATTAGGGAACAGAAATAGTGAAAAATAAGACAAATATGTTAGGAAGATGGAAATAGAATTTGAAAGGCGAATGTTGATGATAAGTATCTGAGATGATAGAGAAAATCATAATGCAAACATGTAGGCGTCCCAAGTATATGAGAAATAGAAGGATGATATAGAGAAAAATGGAGGTATAAATAACTAGAAAAAGTAATAATTTTAAATGCAAGTGTTAACGATGGTACCATATTGGGAAAGTCACAGAAAAAACACATAGGCATTTAATTAGAAGATAAATTACAGAGTAAATTAAGAGTAAAAGTGTTATAACATTGAAAGGAGAAGCTAGAAAGCGAAATTATATACAGGTCATATAGGGAATGTTGTAGCCAACTGTCGCAGAAAAGTACCTTATAGGGAAGATCATAAGTCAGACACTTGGGCAACATGACGACCTAGGAGGTGAAATTAGAATTCGTACCTGGATATAGATAACGTTACAAGGAAAAGTAGACGGTATACGAGAATATAGTAATAGAAATAAAGGAAAATAAGTGAAGTAGCATGGCACATGAAGCCAGGTAGCAGTGCTAAGTATCTTATGAAGCAAACCACAAATTAGGAGGAAAATTTTGCGAAAATAAATCACAAAAGTATCGATAGATACAATGTATAGAGATAGATACAATACGTAGACATAGATTAAGCATTAAAAGATAAAAAATAAGCCAACATAAATAAAATAAGGGCCCTTAAGGTATACAAACATAGAAATGACGGAATAAATAGCATACATGTTGATAGAAGAAAACCTAGATTAAGTAAATATACATAAGATAAACCAACATAAAGTTAGAATAAAGAATTATGGATAGAATAAGGAAACAGATTAAAGAAAGACGGATTAAGTTCAAACCTACCCGGCAGTCATCAGCATCGATCTCGCTAATATAAAGCATAAATAAAACAAAACCATTCAAAATTGGTACCTACTAAGCAGCTTAAGTTACACCGAAAATTAATCATTACTCTTCTTAGATAATGGCGATACTCTAGAAAGGATAATAATAATTAAAAATACTAATATCCAATTCAAATCATGTTCCATTCGGTTTTACGTACACTGTGGACCAACTAAAGTATAACATAATACTTGCATATATTCAACGCACCTATGAAACAACCATATAATTATTTAGTATACGTATACTGTATGATTCAATGGATAATTATAATTTTCAATTAAAATTACCGACTGATAAGTTTATTCACCACTTAAGAAGGAAGGAAGGAATTATTCGCTTAGAGCGGAAGAAATATCTGATAAGTTAATGTTATCAGCCCATCATAAACCCCCTTAATTCCAAAATTCTCCAAAGTATAATACCATCAATATTGCAAAATTAAAAGAAGGTCTTACTATGACAGATTTTAAAGATATTGGATCACCTTCTGCTCGGAGCACTTCATTTCAATTAAGGCAAGAAAGACTATTTTTCCATGCTTTTCCGCAACGAAAACAGGGATTTATCTTTTAACACAAGCGTTTCAGAAGATGATTATATGGCGACACGTGATTCTCCTTCGATTTATATTCATGGAATTACCTCTGGAAATGTTATACTAACGCATTATGGTGAAATAATTGGATTTGGATCGTTTAAAGAAAATGCTGAATTGTGTGATAATTTTTCTGAAAAAACTGATTGCACTGAATGTCTTAATAATGTATCGCCTGGAACGTTGCACACATACAAAAAATAAATTACAATGAACTAATATGCATGTATATGAATTGTTTAAAATAGCAAAGGTCAATATTGGAAACCCGCCAATATACCATTTAGAGTCGTCTAAGGGTCAACCTATAAAATCATATTTTTATGAGCCTTAATTACAGAATACCAAAGACAGTATCAGAATATTATTCGTCGTCGAAGAGGGAATTTAGCAGAATAACCCTTTGTAAAATGGTTGCACTTTCCGAATACTTATAACTCATAGGTTACTGTAATTAATTGTTTAAATTTAAATAAAACCATATGATATAGATGATACATATTTGTTTTTTAACTGGACATATTAACTTCTTTTATTTAACATAATTTTTAATTCTCTCACCTCAATATCTAAGGCAACAAACATTTCTAAACATCTTGTGACATTTGCTGATGTAAAAACTTTCTGATGCTTTTAGTGATATCACTATTCACCTCATCGCGCACGAACTTATTTGCCTTATTAGGAATATCTTTATTCATTATATTAGTAAAAGCCTGTCGTAGCTCATTAATGTTTTGGTCTACATATCGCTTCGTGGTTACATCCGCAACATTTTAGACATCTTCGTTAATCGTTTCTATTGAATATCGCTGCAACCACTGGATGTAAGTTCGTAACCGATCCTAAGACAAACCGTGAACTAACCCATCATTGGTTTTAGTTTGTTGTCGCCCAAATTTATCAACTGTGTTGTAAGCCAGAGCATTTTTAATTTTTTTATGGCAGTGGCACACATACTAAAGGGAGCTCCTGTGGCGTTCCACCAGCGGTATGTGTGCGTTAAAACCTATATTAAGATATTTTAAGGTATTTTTTCTAGAAGCAATATATTTATACAAAAATACATCAAGTGAATCTAAAATACGTTTATTACAAATTCACATGTGGTAATATACATAATTATGTTTCTTATCATGTCTTCTCCCCAGTTTCAATGTTGGAAGCTAATGTCTCTTTTAGATCTTCACATATACCATATTTCTCAATCAGTTCATTAAAAATTTGTGGGATTTCAATTAACACATTCTTCAAATCCTCCTCAAGCATTTCTTTAAAAAATGTGTCTAGGCTCTAGGTTCATACAACCATATACATACTCTTCACATAGGTGAACACCAACACAAAAATGCAGGTATTAGGTGTAGGTATTTAGCGTATGTTTTGTCACCCATCTATTCACATTGCTTCAAAAATTTTAGAACTCCTTTATGCATATTTCTTAGCTGTATAGCCACAATTCTAATATAAAAGCTTTGATTCTCATTACTTACTTAGTGATCATAGTTCCTGCGAATAGCGATATGCAACGCGGAAGTATTCTGATATCCATTTATATGTATAGCAACCTTTTTTATATAAAAGTTATAATCTTAGGATATATATTATTTCTTAATAGCGAATGTGTTTTAGCGCCTACATAAAGTTTGACCCCATCAGAAATATTTATAATTTCCCATCAGATGTATTTATAATTTCGATAACATCATCAGTAAAGCTTCCAATACCGTCGTTTTGGTAGGTAAAGTGTACAGATTTTATTATTTTCCTCAACAAATAAAGTTACAAAAACGGTCTTGCCAAAACGACTATTCACAAATTGAATTTGGTTGGGAGTATAAAACTTTTCAATATCTAATCGTAAACGAGAAAAAGGTTTACGTTCTAATGTTTCTGTCATTTTATTAAAAGAGGCACTAATAATTTTCAAAATTGTTTCTTTTTGGAGCGAGATTATTATTAAGAAAAATATTGAAAGAGCTTTAAGGAGTGGAGCTAGAGCAACTACTATAGAAGTTTCCGAAATAGTCTGCTAGAAAAGGCAAAGGTATATAACAAATCTTTTGTAGTTTATGCCAGCCAGTTCTGTTTGTTGAACAAAATGTGGATATCTTGAAATTTCCAAAACTTAAAGCTTTTTTAGAGATAAAAACCTATGAGCATAAGCCTAGAAAGCAAGTGTCTTCACAGGGGAACAAATGAACGCCGATGACATTGTTTTTTAGTGAAAATATTGCATATATAGGTACATACTTTATGTCAACAAAAACCACAATTGCGGAAGTTAATGGAAGTTACAATAACGGCGAAGACAGAAGAAACTTCAAAAAAATTTGATGATTGTTCATCAAACTTTGTTAGTTGTAAATTTGAAAACTCTACTTTATATATAAATAAATTAAAACATATTTGTGTTGGTCTAAAATGTTTTAATTTATTTCCTAAAATGATTGTACTGTTATATTGATTTGAATGATGGAGATTTAGATAAGTATGAAAAATTACAATAAAATAAATATATTTATTCTGCCCAGGCTTATTTATTTACTTTCCTAGGGTCGTAAGTAAATCACTATTCCTATGAAAGTAACCTACACTAACGACCGTCAAATTAATCTCAAGCAAGGACTGGAAAAACATGTTTGATAAATAAATAGTCTTCTATTTTGTTGAGTTTATTCTACTCCAGAGTTTTAATTTTATATTAGTTAACCTAATATCAATAAAATGACAATAACTATTTTATATGTGAAATCATTTCATAGACATATTCATTTCAAAGATTTGCCTAATAATTATAATTAGTAATTCTTGTATTACTATTTTTAGGGTCAAATGGACCTAAAAGAAGCGGTAGAAAAATGGATAAGCAGACGTGGTGTAGCTAGATATTTTGATGATCATATAAACCGAAAACCAGACTGTTTTCTTGGAAAATTTCTTAACGGAAAGAATTAGAAATTGCAATATTGCCTTCTTTAATTTAGGAAATTATAACTATAGTTAAAACATGAAATAAAGTTGCTTTAGTATACCCGTTAATTTATTACATTCTCAAAATTATTAAACATGCATATTTTCATCATAATTAATAGAAAATTATTATCAATCAAAGATATCCTGATTTACACACAATTTAGCATTGTAATGAGTTAATGAGACAGACACATTAGGTATGTAGAAGAGCAATAAATGTTGGCCCTATGAAATCGTCCTACAATTTTTCGAATTCGAACTTGGTTTGTGGGTATAGTTGATTCCCTTTCTGAAGCTAATCAAGCTAACGAGAAGAAATGTGTGTCGGCAGTTTACATTTCACTTTCACACCAGTTTTGAAATGTTCAACATAGAACAGTACACAGGGTGGTGCAACCAAGATGAAATGAAGGAATATGCAACAACAGTAAGAATAGTTATAGTATAATAAGGGATGTAAGTGACATTTACTAGTCGAGGACGATTTTGTGCCCGAGCGATAGCGAGGGCTGACAATATACGAGTAGTTCGAGACTATTAAATTAACTTACATCCCGTGGAGTATATAAGGTTTTTTCTCCTCCCTGCAGAATTTGTTCTTGGATTTTTATTAATTTAATTCGAAACTTTTCGCATGAAATTATGAAGAGAGCTCTGGCCGGTCTCTATAGCATCATAAACATTCTTATTTTATCAATAACGTCAAGCTGACACTTTATTATTAAAAATTGTGAAAAATATTTAATTTATATAATAGCCAAATGGATATAGAAGAATCAGCAAATATTGCTTGTCTGTCGCTGCTGACAGAAAAATCGAGGAAGGGGAGCAACGTATCAATACTTCAAGAAATGGTGCCAAACAAAGACTGCTACTGTAGTTTCAGAAACCGTGCTTTTGTCGTATATCTGCTATATACGTATATATGCTATATTAAAGTCTCCATCAAGCTTAGGTATGGCATGAATATTCCATTTTGAAGTCCACCCTTTTCATAGAGGAAAACAGATATTTTAAGTATCTTAAACTTCGACCATTTTTTAAAAGAAGAAATGACGGCTATAAACCTAAAAAATGCAATGTGTTTGACAGGGAAAATAATGTGAATAAGTTCGTGTTTGAAGCCCCCGATGATATTTGTTTAATAATAAAGGTTGTAACGAAAATTGGAATTGCTGGAGCGTGCGTGCCGTTCTAATAAACCCTGTGCAATGAAAATGGACAATGTTGAATTAAGGCATGAAGTTATAACTGTTACTATTCCTGATTCCAAAAATGGAATGGCACGTAAATTTACAATGACTAAAAGTGACGATGAGAAGGTTTGTTATTTCAAAATAGTTCAAAATTACATTGATATAAGATCTCACATGACGAATTTTAATCAATCCTTGCTTCTTCATGCGATATTAAAATGGAAAGTGCTTAAATCAGCCTGTCGGGAAAAACACGATTTTTTCAACTCCAAGTAAAATTGCTAAATTTCTGAACTTTGAGAATTTTAAGCAGTATACTGGACACTCCCTTATAAGGACGTCGGCCACTTTATTAGCAAATGCTGGAGTTGATGTCTTAGCTCTCAAGCGACATGGGGGGTGGAAATCTGCAACTATTGCGGAAAGTTATGTAGCCGAGAGCGTCAACAATAAAAAGAAAGTTGCAAATAAAATTTTGTACAATATAACGAAGCCAGAAGTCTCATGCAGTACTTCAAGAGTAACAGAAAACTTGGTTAGAGATAGAGAATTTATGGAATCGGAACATTCCATACAAATCGAGAAAAAACGAGAAAACATTTATCCAAATTTTCTAAATAATTTTCATAATTCTAATAATTGTACTATTAATATTCATTTCACTTAATGTTACTCCATTTTTATAAATCATTGTTAGCTTGACGTTGTTGATGAAATAAAAAATGTTTGTAGTTTAAACTTAATGAACACAGGGTGGCATAAATTATTACCACCCAAGGGTTGTAAGTTGACTTACAACCCGCGTCGTCAGGGGCAATCGATACCTTTTTGGTAATTCTCACTTACGTCCTTCAAAACAGTATCAAAATGGGTTGTTTACAATACAGGGAGGGGAAAAATATAATATTAGTAAGTATGTAGTCTGTATGTTATAATAGTCATTTATACTATGTTTTAAAAATACCTTGGTATGTACAGGGTGGTTCAAATAAACGTGCTTAAAGGACTGATTGGAATATTGTTAAAAATTGTCAATTTTAGAAACTCTACGACAATTGGGCCCAATGTTGCTGATTCAAATAAGTATGTAGGTTGCGTTGTACAATGACATCTTTATATGTTAGGAAAATTGGTTGTCGATGAGTTCATAGTAATTGTTTGTTTTTGTTTTCTTTGTAATGCACCCTTGGATATAGAGTATACAATTTCCGGTTCTTCAAGGTAAGTTGTAACTGGTGCCTACTGTATATTTTTTCATCCAGTATACACATGCTAGAATAAAATATATTACAAATAAGAATTATCATGGCAGCTATAAAATACTTTAATTATTTATTTAAATATTATTTATATTCCTTGTGACAATTTTCAATTCAATTGCATAGGAAATTGTCAAGGAACAAACACAATACTTGTTAAAAAACTAAAACTATCCTTAACTGTTTAACTGAAGTTTAACCAATTACGTAGGTACAACCCTGTATATAACATATTTCACTAGCTCTACTTAAAGTAGGGGAGGTATGGATATGATGGCACCCTTTTTTTGTTCTCGGTTTTCGGTGTGTTATTTTTTTTTTAAACTGAAATTCTGACTGCTTGTTGATTTTGCTGTTGTTGATACATAACACCTATAAAATGATTAAAATTCACAGTCATTTTTTTTAAAATTTATTATTTTTCATTTAACGTCAAATGTGCCATCATATCAAACTATTTGATATGATGGCACCAATACACATCTTACGCAGCAAACACAGTATAATGTTATATTCTGTTAACAAAAAGCCTTGAAGGCAACAAAAGTTTATCATGAACGTTAAACAGTAACTTAAATATTATTTTCTGTTAATAAAAAGTCATAAACACTACAAAAGTTTAACAGAAACATAAAACAACAACTTGCAAGTTATATTCTGTTAAAAAAATACCTTAAATGCAACAAAAGTTTAAAATAAACAACCCTGAAAAAAATATTATATTTTTAAACCGATTTTTCAAATTGTTTGATATGATGGCACCCTATGCCATAAATAAACGATTCTAGGGTGCCATCATATCAAAATAACATGATATCAAACATGGCTAGATTTTCCAAACCTAACCTATCACTAATTAGTTTTCGTCGCTATACAAATATAACCTATCATCATACACCATACAGGCTTAAAACGTTTTGCAAATATATATGCATGCTACTAAATATCCGAAAAAAAAAAGAAACAGCGGAAAGAAGTTTGATACTTACAAGTATCAGCAAACAGGTTTCTCGCTGGTTGAAGGCACACTATCGAGATCGAGACTGCCACTTCACAGCCGTTATGTGGTGGCATGGCGTGCTTAATAGCGGACAAGTGTTAAACTAAATAAATTCGAAAAAATGGCGCCAATATCCGAAGGATGCCATCATATCAAGGGTGCCATCATATCCACATTTCCCCTACAATAAACAGCATATAATATGAATATATTTTGATACACACTAAAATACCTAGTCAACTAATCTTAAAAAAATGAAAACAAATTTTGGTTGTAATCTTTCTATAAAAATGAAGCAGATTATACGTATATATTATACATCAAGTTTGTGTAAACGCAGTTGGAGACAATAAAGGAGCAGCTGGGTAGCAACAGGCTTTTGGTGATTCTTGTTGAAAATGCTGAATATTGCTTGGACCCCAACTGGGATAATAGCAAATTAATAACAATATAACCATTAATTATTAAATATTTTACTAGTATGTATTATTAATTATAATGAAATACCTGGTATGCTGACTGAAGACTCTATGGAAGAAACTGAAGGCTTCAAAGGTGGTTTAGAAGGAATGTTTCCTAATTTCAAATGAAAAATAAATAATCTATAATCTAATTACCAATAAAATTAAATTATAACATTTTTTATGAAACTTTAGACAGTACAATTTCACCGTGTTACACAATTGCAAAATATGGTAATATTTAAATTGAAATATTAAGATTAATTTATATTAATAATATTAAATAAATTAAATTATAAAGTTAATAATTATGGAATTTTAAAACAGGTTATACCTGAGGTAATATTTATATTCCTACTCTTTTTAGTAAATGGTATCTTTAGAATCTTCAAGAAGAGTTTGAAAAAGATGGTAGGAAAAGCTTGATCAAAAAATCGCTTACGTGTAGTAACCCTTGAAATATGTGTCTCCTCAGAATGTTGTTCATATAAGCTATAATAATTCTTGTGTGGCATATGCCTTCATCAAGTAAATCTTCTATATCGCGATCTTTAAGCCAAGCTGCTGCCCTTAAAAACAGGTTTACTTCATTATGTTATTTATTTACGTTTTAAATACGTAGGTACGCATAATTTGATGTATCTAGAAGATTTCATCAATCATACTAACATAAATCATGCCTTTATATGGGTCCGTTGAACAATAGCGGAATCAAAAATAACAATTTTTCTAAGAAAAAAACAAGAGATTAGGTATTCTATCATCATTTTCTAATGGAAAAAGTGCGGAAAAAGAAGTTTTTTTTTGTGTTTTTTTAACCTCATATATATTTGTATCGGGCGTTTCGTATACTTCAGGCCTGGCCCTCCGCTCGCTTCGCTGGCTCCGGGGCGCAACGAAATGAAACTAACCCTAGCTAATCTAAACTAACCAAAGCTAACCCAAAGAAATATACATATGTTTTATTTTAAAACGCATGTCTTTCAGTTATATGTTGAATAAAGTTTAAAAATGTATCATGGGGCCTCTGTCGTCCATATGTTCTGGCAGCATATTTAGAAACACACTGTAATACACAAAGAAAACGAAACGGCCCGAAAGCAGTACGAATTCAAAATGGTGAGAAACACCCGAGGGCGGCGGAATGTCAATCATGGCATCCCGCCGACCAATGAGAGTGAAGAGTGACTGTATACCTACGCTATAACGCGTCAATGTTTGCTACGCGTCGAAAAATAGTTCCAGATTGAAATATTATTATTATAAAAAAATATGGATATTCCGCATTTTTTTTTCGTAAATCAACTTGAAATAGGTTCCCCTTATTATAGTAAGTAATTCTGGTAAGTAATGTCGATTGCACTTTTGTTCAATGTCACCCTTTATGTTACCATATTATATTAACATAGAACACAGGAATTATACAACATAGGTAATCCACTCTTACGTAATTTCATGGTTAAAATGTGCGATCTGTCATAATGATGAATAACCCATCAAACTGTAACGTATATATACATATGAAAGTTATTTCTTTTAAGAATTTTATATTTTTCATTCAACCATCTAGATTCTGTCAACTTTAATTGACCCTGAACACATAGGCAGAGTTTTCCACCAAACTGCACAAGGATAAATACAGAAAAGGCTGATATACCAAAACCAGTATTATTGGCATAAGACAATTTTGATTAATTATAAGGGAATAAGATAAAACCAGAAAATTAGTTGGGCGAAAAGGCTTAAAACAGCAGCAGGGCTAGTTTGGGCTATCTCAATATTCTAGGGATTGAGGGTGACTCTTTACATAATAACATGTATCTTAACTTTCGGAGCTTTTTCGCATAAAATTTGCTTCCATTATATACCTTTAATTTGGAAATACAAAGTAGCGTGCCCGTACGTCTGTTTTAGATGGGCAAGAGAGCTAAGCACACCGCCTTCGTTTTAAAGCCATAACTAACGTACAGATTAAACTATATATAAAAATGTTTACACAGTCCTTAAAAAATATTGCTTGCTGCACAAAAAAAAGAAATAAAAACCGAACGATACAATTTTTTTTTATAAATACAACAATACTTATTTATTTTTTCATTCCTTCTTTCATTCTATTTTGGAGACGGCTGCCACTTTTTTTACACTCAGCGCTATTCTCAAGCACGACCACAGTTCGAGCTTAGCTGGAGCTGGGGCAACCCTTCCAGATAGCTTATACCTTTGTTGGATGGTGGTACTTACGGTGGAAGCTTCAGTAGGGTGGGTATGTACCTTTCGAGATGTCGAACTTTCACAAATAATTTATGAGCATGTATGTACTGCATGGTTGGTATTATATGCAAAGGTGTCTCGTATAATGAAAGTATTTCTGTCAGGGGCTTGGTATCCCTGCCAGGCCTACACCCGATCCCGATCTCTTCCAGACCATGCTTCCACACTTCAAAGCCCTAGTAGGAACTGACCTTTCAGTACAAGTCAGGTTATAAAATCAGACCTCCGTTCAACGTGTGAACGCCAGTAAAGCCAAACCAGAAGTCCTTGATATCTATTCTATTCTGGGATACGGTTTAATATTGACATCTTTTGACATTTGAATTAGTAATATCAGAGAGAACGAGAAAAAAAAACTAAAAGGAGAGGCGACAACCTGTCAATCGATTTTGTATGCGCATGTCCAAGCACAAAGGGTATAATTGTCAAAATCAAAACATCTTCAGCCGGTTGTCAATAGCTTAAAATAGTGATATTGTTGTCAACGGAGCAGAGGTCAAGGTCATCAAGAACCCGTTGTACACCTACATGAAAGGTGCCGACGCTTATTGCCGCCTCTCCTTTTAGTTCTTTTTCTCTCTGGTATTCTGGTAATATCTACGGTCCTATACAAAAATTTCCTCAAACAATGCTTCAAGAGAGTCTATTTAAAAATTGAAAAGCTGTTTAAAGCTGTTTAAAAAGTAACGAACACCACATTTTTGTCACACAAACTTGTACATACCCACTGTATATCTCAGAACTAATGGGACAAAGAGTAACTGGCGATACTGGATCGCAAAATAAACCCTTTGAGCCCATAATGACTTAGTCAAACATTGCCCATTTAAGAAATATCGGATGTATAAATTGAGAATTTTTATTTGGCTAATAGGTAATAATTTGAAAACAGAACAATGTATAGAATTGAAAACTGGCGAATGAGGGTTCTCGATGTAGAGAACAATTATTTTTCCGACAGCTTTCAAATTTATATCAGAGGGTGCTAATTAAAGGCTCGTATTTAAATAAAGTGGTTCTGGATTTCTTATCACAAGTACTTAGGTTTTTTCCTTTAACACAAAGCATGGAAGAGAGGGCGTTTTGTCAAAAGAGATCAAATGATAAAAAAGAACAAGATGAATTTATTTTCGTCTATGAACCTGTAACTCTGGAAGGGATCTAAAAGCTGTTGAAAAAATCGCATATCTCGACCTCTGAAACATGAGTATGTCACTTTTAAATTCGATACGTTTGACCATTTTAAAATTATTGCATATTAATAAAACTAAATTTTCACTATGAACACTCTGTATCTCTTAAATGGCCAAATAGGAACACTAAAATTTATGATGGTGAGAAAAAAATTAATATTGTAACCATTTTCAGAATTGTCTCAGAAGGCGCTAGTTATGAACACATGGTCCAAAAGAATCACTCTGTATTTTTTATCTATGATACGTGAACTCCTCTGAGCACAAATTATTATTATAATTATTATTATCTTCGCTCGTTTTTGAGATATTTTGAATTGAATCCAATATTGTAAAACACAAGTTGATTATAAATAAAATATATAAATTTTTTATACAGGGTGTTTCCTAACCTCGGTAAAAAAACGAAACTGGTGAAACCTCACGTAATTTTAAGACGAAAATGTAGTATAAAATTTTTTCGAATATCGCTTTATTTTCAAAAAACAGGGTGTTAAAAAAACTTTTTTTTCCTGTTTTCTTCTTATTAATAAATAATGAGAAGCGACATTCGAATAATATTTGCACACCTTAATAAAGGGTTTGAGCACTTTATTTTGTGTTCATGTTGAACTTCTCAACTAGTTCATTGGCGGAGATCCGGGTAACGACTACCATAATTTCGCCAAAAACAATAATACGGGCCTGTTAAACACTTAAAATTCTTGTGCTATATGATAAGAAAGTTAATTTTAAGCAAATTAAGTTTCTTGCATTTTTCTCGTATCTCTTACAGTTTTCGAGTAAAAAATTATTTTCTTGTTCACGTCACAAGAATCTCATCATTTTGTTCTTTAAATAAACCAGTAGGCTTTGCGGGAACACAAAATAAAGTGATCAAACCCTTTATTAAGGTGTGCAAATATTGTTCGAATGTTGCTTCTCATTATTTATTAATAAAAAAGAAATCACGAAAAAAAATTTTTGCAACACCCTGTATTTTGAAAACTAAGTGACATTCGAAAAAATTTTATACCACATTTTCGTCCTAAATTACGTGAAGATTCACCAGTTTAATTTTTTTACCGAGGTTAGGAAACACCCTGTATACATAAGAAACTTAATTTACAAATAACTTACAGCCAGTCGCTTAAGTAGGTGCTGAAAATGTCTACCATTAACTTGGATGCACCTTCTTAAACTTTTTTTTATGTGCCGTTCAATTCTGAAGGACATATCTTCACTATTTTTTTTATAAATTGCCAAAATGTTGAATTTTTCGTAGGAGTTCATCTCGGGTTCTAGTTTCTGTGTCAGTGTAAAGGACCTGACGAGGCAATCACCAATGATGCAGCACGAAATATTTACAGAAAATTCATGCTGAAGTGTTTCTCTTACCAGGTGTGGATTTCCCGTATAATAATAGCACCGAACATTAACAATAGGCTAGAAAGCCCACTCTAAGCCCCGCCCGGCCCAAGCATTTCCCTCCACGTTGCGGAATCTGGCTAACCGCACAGGCATCGTGCCACGTTTCACTCCGTCTCGTCTAAAGTCTAGCGTCTCGCCTTTGTAAGCGCTACGTCAAAAGTACCGACTGAGAATGGACCTTCTACCGATTTATATGATCTTTGGTTTGTTGGATTTGTCTCCGCCCCGAATAACAGAATAACTATTAAAATATAGGACAAATTCTCGGATAAAAAATGATCCAAAAATTAGTTACAAATTAGGCTTGGAACTCCGTCATCTTCTGCAATTGACAGCTCATGTCACGCATGATTATAGTTTTTTAGTAATATATGATGTCCACTGTAAATCAGTGACATACTACACATTATAGGATAGAAATTCAACGGAAAATAGTGGGAAAGTAGCATGTTCAAATCTAGAAAGATACTGAAATACATAGACAATAATTAAATCGAAATATAAAAAATTATAGAGAATAAATGACAACAACTGTCAAATCGATTGGTATCAATCATTCCAGATCATTCGGGCGATCAGTCATCCGTACTTAGTGTTGCTTGGACATCGATAGCAAATCAACTATCGGAACAATCGATAGTTTTATAAAGAGCTATCGATAGTCGAAACATTTTTTTCCAAGGCAGGTGATATCATGACGAAGAAAAGAAACCGGCTTAAAGATAAAAATTTAGATACTTGGTTGTTCATCATTCACAATTATTCAACCGATTTTTATGATCTTTGATTTGTTGGATTTGTCGTTGCCCAGAATAGCAGAATAACTATTAAAATATCGGAAATCGGAAATATACAGTGTGTCCAAAAACTACGCAACCAATGGGAAATTTCTTTATTATAGGTTTCTCAGAAAATGTTATTCTTTATAAAAGTTGATGCTTGAAAAAAAAGTAATTTTTACAATGCTAAATTAAGGATGAGTTATACAGGGTCCTTAAAACACGTAAACAATAAAATTTTAAAAAATTTGGTATATCGGAAAATCTTCTGCAGAAAAAAAAGTTCCAATTGTTGTTGCTGAAAAAATTAAAAACAAAATTAAGAAAAAGAGGGGTTTTTCGACATTCTTTCAATAATTGTCTTGAATTTTCTCCGCATCAGTGCACTTTTGGAAAAAAATGGCATTTGACTTTACATTTTTGCCTTAATAGGAACTACATTTTTTCTGCAGAAGGTTTTCCGCTATTCCCAAATTTTTGTTTTTTACCCTTAATTTTTATATTTTTTAAGTACCCTGTACAACTTATCCTTAATTAAGCATTGTCAAAATTAGTTTTTTTTTTCAGGCATCAACTTTTATCAGGAATACCATTTTCTGAGAAACTAATAATAAAGAAATTTCCCATATGTTGTATACTTTTTTGGACACAATATATAAAGCATGGTCGGGTTAGTTACCCCAAGAACGGCTGAACCGATTTTTATGATCTTTGATTTGTTGGATTTGTCTCCGCCTTAAAACGGAAATAGGCTATATTAAAAAAGTCGGATTAGTTAAATCAATTATAACGCAAGAACGGCTGAACCGATTTTTATGATCTTTGATTTGTTACATTTGTCTCCACCCCGAATAGCAGAATAACTATTAAAATATCAGAACAATTATGCAGAAAATTAGTTTTTAAATAAACTAAGTTTGGAACCCCGCTATATTCCGCAATTGACAGCTCACGTCACGCATGCTTATAGCGTTTTTGTAATAATTGATGTCCACTGCAAGTCAGTGACATACTACACATTATAGAATAGAAATTCAACGGAAAATAGTGAAATAAATAGAAAATACTTAAAAAAAATGTAAACAAAAATATAGAAAATTAATGACAACGACTGTCAAATCGATTGGTCTCAATCATTCCAGATCTTATCATCTACTTTTATTGAATTTTTATTTTCTTTATATACAGGGTGTAACATAAGTACGTTAAAATATTCGAATGACGTATTCCTGAGGCAATTTTAAGAAGAAAACTTCTTATGAACGTATGTCCTAAACGTCCTAACTTTTGAGATACAGGGTGATAAAATTATCAGAAAAAAATCTATTTCGTATAATAACTGTCATACTATAGTAGATATTCTTATGATATTTGGTGCATGTCTTCTATGCATCAAGATGCTTTTTCTGATGTACAGACAATTTCATTATTTCTACCAGTGGCGTCCGTACGGGCATTGCATTGAATATTTTTGGAGAAAAAAATGGTACGCCACTGCTTTTTCTTACAGTAAAAATTAATTTTGAAATTATCATTTATTTCTGTACAAATTTAATCTCTTGATTCTCTTTCGTCCGACGTATGGTTTTCGCTTAAAAAAATAAAAATCATGTTTGTGCAAGATGAAATCCTCGATGAAATTCTAATGTGGTAATCATTATTGGTACATGAAAGTTTTTTTTATTTTTTCCTACAGTAAAATCAGTTACTTATTTCTAAATTAATTGACAATTGATATTAAACGAAGTCAATAGCTTGAAAAAAAA